>RCUC01042170.1:0-26709 GCA_003697995.1 Taxidea taxus jeffersonii
TTTTTTTTTTTTTTCTTTTCCACTTTCTGTGACGCCGACAGGAATCTGCAAGCAGAATATGATCGTCTCAAGCAGCAGCATGAACACAAAGGCCTGTCCCCACTGCCGTCCCCTCCTGAAATGATGCCCACCTCTCCCCAAAGTCCCCGGGATGCTGAGCTCATTGCCGAGGCCAAGCTCCTGCGTCAACACAAAGGCCGCCTGGAAGCCAGGATGCAAATCCTGGAGGATCACAACAAACAGCTGGAGTCACAGTTACACAGGCTCAGGCAGCTGCTGGAGCAAGTGAGGCCCACATCTCTCTCTAAGCTGGGATATTGACCAAGATGCCTGTCTCCTCTCGTACATAAAACTAAAACATAGAAAACTCAGAGTCCCTTGTAGAATGGCAACAAAGAGCGGTTTGTTGAGGACTTAGGATGTGCTGAGCAGGGATGTAAGAAGAGGAGGAAAGCTAGTGCATCTTTTTATATTGGTTCGATTGTTTCCTGAAAATTTTTCTTTTTTTTTTTTACTTGAGCCGTTTAAAATTCAACTTGGGAAAAAAATACTGCAAGGTTTCCCCTGGTTTCCTACAAGTGAAAAGTTGGTCTTATTTCCTGGTAGACCTTTCGATTTTTTTCTACTTCCTAAAACAATGTGTTCAGCCTCCAGCGAAAACCTAGCAAAAGTGCATTATAGTAGGCCTGACCTGCCCGAGGTCCTGACTTTTCTGCAAATGCTCAAGTTTGGGAAACGTCCTCTCCATCCTGTTACTTCATACTTAACAAAAGTATGAATTCCGTCCTGCACTGTTGTGGTTTCACATGGTTCTGCCATTCTCACATGACCTTCTAAATTGTTCAGTTATTTGGTCCAATGATTTTACATATCTTATTCCAGGGTAGCTGTAATTTCCTTGTAAACGTGTAAGGGGGCACAGTTTCGGTACAACGACGGTACCCATGGAGCATATCAACAGCAAAATTTGGGAGGTTTCTAAGAAAAGTTTCCAATTTCCGAGTCCTAGGAGTAATCCTTTTAAATTTGTACAGGTTGAGTGTTTATCCTGAAAACTAATGCTGTTTTCTTTTGGATACCTTAGCCCCAGGCAGAGGCCAAGGTTAATGGTACAACGGTGTCTTCTCCTTCTACCTCTCTTCAGAGGTCAGACAGCAGTCAGCCTATGCTGCTTCGGGTGGTCGGCAGTCAGACTTCAGAATCCATGGGTAAGTGTTCTCTTAGCTACTCTTGGATTTGGTTTTCTCTTAAGGTCTGGAAGTGGCGAACTGTTTGCTCAGAGGTTCACATCATCAGCTAAATTACCTAATCTCAGCTCTATTGCAAGCCATTGTCATACGTGTCTTTGGGGTCCAAAGATGAGTTCACATAGTCCAAGCCCCCTCAAAGGGCGGGCCATTCAGTTGCTCCCAACAAGGCAGTGTAGTAGTCAGATTTCATGCATTTTGGAGAACAAAAGGCTTTAGGATGAATGGGTGTTTGTGAAGGATGAAGTAGGAACCCAGCATTCTTTGAAAGATAGAGATGAAGACCTTGGGCCAGCGGCAGAAATAGAACCAGCAGTCCATGTCGGTAGAAAAATCGGCTCTGAGCAGAAGGGCCAGGGTGGAGGGAGGGAAGTAATGGCACAGAAGAAGGGTAATGCCACTGAGGAAGGTTGGAGAGTCACATTACAATGACAGGAATGTGGAGCAAAGGTGTTGGACTCATTTTGGTCAGAGTTGGGGAACCATCATATACCAGGTAAGAAACATCTCCAAGGAGGTGTCCTAGCAGCCATTTCTGGCCCAAAGTAACCCATTTTTCCACCTGTAAAAGGCACACACACAAGCGACCTTCTGGGAGTTCAGAGTATAGGCTTGCTAGAGGTCAGGAACTAATGGGAGAAGACTGGGAGACTACTATTTGCGAACAGAGTACGTAGGGCTACAGGCCTGCCTGGAAATGACGGATTTGAAAGAAGATCGTGATCCTTTTGACTGAGTACATACTACGTTTGAAAAACTGGCAGGTCGAAGTTGTGTGCAGAAGGAAACAAAAGTGCAGGTCTATAACTGGTGTGGGAGAGCAGGCTGGGGGAGGTGACAGTGTGCTCCCGCAGAAGTGGTAGCTGAAGGGTGTGAGAGGAGAAACGTAGAACAAAGGTGCTTGGAAGACCTCCCTTTGCATGATGGGGAAGCCAAGAAGGGGAAAGCAGGTAGAAAGCGGATGTGGACCACAGGTCAAATGCAGAAAAGAGCTCCGGGGGATGAAAAGAAGTGACAGCTTGTTGGATCATGGCAATGCATTAGCCACTTCTGAGAGCATTCTTCAGCCAAGAGAAGGGACGTGGGAGAATTTGTCTTTTCTGTGAAGCGAAAGACCATGTAACGTTGAAAACAAGTGAGGCATGAGGACAGGGAAGAGACTATTGGAACATTACTAAGTCACAAAAAGGACTTAAGTGAAAGATGAGTTTGTCGAGGAAACGGTCTAGTGTTAGTCTTCCACAGTATTCTCTGCCTAGGACCAGGTTCTCAGAAAGCTGGAGTGCATGAGGCATAAATGATGATAGAATGTCACCAGCCATCTGCTTACTGGCTTTTCCCACCAGACTTAGACGTGGGGGGGGGGTTGTGAAGGCCACAAATACTTGGTCTCTCCCCCTCCTTTTAAGACTTAAATAAAATCTTTTAAAAAATTATTAGAGATCACAAGGAGGCAGAGGGGGGGGGGGGGGGGGAAGCAGGCTCCCTGCTGAGCAGAGAGCCTGATGCGGGACTCGATCCCACAATCCTGGGACCATGACCTGAGCCAAAGGCTTTAACCCACTGAGCCACCCAAGAGCCCCAAAGTCTTATTTATTTTAGAGTGTACACACATGGGGGGAGGGGCAGAGAGAGACTCCCCGTTGAGTGTGGAGCCTGATCCCACAAACCAGGAGATCATGACCTGAGCCGAAACCAGGAGTCGGACACTTAACCAACTGAGCCACCCAAGTGCCCACTTCATCCTGTCCTAAGGGCCATCTTTTATGTTTCCTTTTCCTGGTTATACTGGGCCCTCTTGATCTTTCCTCACAGAAAGGGAGAGACCTGTGTCTCCTTGGTTCCTCACACTCAAAGCTCTGGTATCACGGTGTGTGGACAAATTCATTTTGTACTTAAGGTGTTCCATGAGAGTAGCGCATAGACAGGTAAAGTGCAGGACCAAAAGGAAGAATCAGGGGACAATGGTCAGGAAAGTTTCAAGGTTGGACGTGATAAAATACTTTCAAGCAGTGCCTACTCTAAGACCTTGCCTCCTGGGGAGCTGCTGAAGACTGTACCTGGAGACCAGTGTGAGGGGGCCTTTTGTGGGTTTGACAAGGCCACGCTGGGCAGGCTCATCAGATGGTAGTGAGGTTCTGAGGAAGATGGGTGAGGGGGGCTGAAGGATGAACTTCAGGCAGCGGGCAGAGTCCGGTGTTCCTCCAGAGAAGTCAAACGTTTGGGAAAGCCAGGTTTCAGCAGTTTTGTGAAATAACAATGTGTGTGAAGCAGCGTTCCTGGCTTTATCACAGCTCCGTGCTCGAGGACAGTGTTCGCATGGGCTTCTCTCCCCACTGTGAGATCTGACTAGAACCACTGGACCGCTGGGACTGAAAATGAGACTTTGGCATAGGAAAAAAAAATCGTATGCCTCTTCAGAATCTGCAAATTCCATAAACAACAGTTTTTGTACTTGGAAGGGAGCAAAGCATGTGAAACTGCATTGCTTATTTTCACAAGTGAAATTCCGGGCCGTGGGTGCTCAGAAGTGGTAACGACATAGGCCTGGCAGCACTGGCCCAGGGCAGTGTGTCCAGGAAAGCACCCAAATCCTGGCACATGGCAGGACAGAAAACAGGGAGAGAAGCGTTCTATTTGGGTGAGTTTGGCTAACTGGCTAGTAGAAAAGGGATTGGCTACCTTTGTTCTCTGACAGACAACACTAAATTCAAAGGTCATCTTTTCTTCAAGTGTGTAAGTCAGCTACCTTTAAGGGGAAAGAAAAAAAATAAAACCAGCCCACCATCTTCTTGAAAGACGCACACAGCTATTATGTAAGTGCAACATGGAGCCTTGTATGTCGAAGGTCTGAGCTGTGGTAACACTGGGATTTACAGAACTGTAGTGTGGAGAGGGAATTGCATTCTTTTCAAATGACTTTTTAAAGGCTCAGAAGTTGGAGGGCTTCCTCAAACCGTGAGGTACTTTTCACTGTACATCTCTGCGTACCATGTGTGTGTGTTGATATAGATTTTTTTTAAAGATTTTATTTATTTGACAGACGGAGATCACAAGCAGGCAGAGAGGCAGGCAGAGAGAGAGGAAGGGAAGCAGGCTCCCTGCCAAGCAGAGAGCCCGATGCGGGGCTCAATCCCAGGACCCGGAGACCATGAC
Organism: Taxidea taxus jeffersonii; assembly: GCA_003697995.1. NCBI lineage: Eukaryota > Metazoa > Chordata > Mammalia > Carnivora > Mustelidae > Taxidea > Taxidea taxus. The sequence continues at coordinate 4,404 of RCUC01042170.1, forward strand.
CTGAGCCGGAGGCAGAGGCTTAACCCACTGAGCCCCGCTATAGATTTTTTTTAAAAAACCGGGACAGTGTCATGAAGCTTAGTTCTGTTGGAAAAGACAAACTCGCCAAATTTGGCTTTCATGGGCTACGTAGCTCATGACCCCTTCCCTTCATTCCACTCACTTTTTCTTAAAAACGTACAAGGTTCCGTGGCTGCTGCTTTAGAATAATTTCAAACTACGGCAGAATTGGAGTTAATTGAACAGCCTGCCACATTTGCTTTCTTTGAGCTTGTTGATTTGTATATTTAACTGACCCATTTAATGATTACATTCCATACATTATGATGCTTCAACCTGAAATACTTGAACATGTATACTTCCGAGGTGAAAGATACTGTCTTACAGAACCACAGGAATGATCGCCCTCAGGAAATTAACACCGATCCAACTCTGCTAGACATAATTCAAGTTGAAATACCCCCAATTCTGGCAGTAGTATTCTTTATGGCTTTCTTTTTTCTCATTCAGGATCCGGTGAAGGGTCACATTTTGCATTTAGTTATCATTTCTTTTTAGTCTCCCGTGAGCTAGAACACTTCCCTAGCCTCTCTACATTTTTCATAACACTGACATTTTAGAAGAGGTCAAAGCAACTTGCTCTGTAGGGTGTTCCTCACTCTTCTATTGAAGTTAAATATTTTTACACCCAGTTACCCTCAAGATTCTCTGGTCAGCCTATTCCCTCTCTCCAGATGCTCTTTCCTGGTCTTGGCTTCTGGGAGGTTGATAACCCTAAGTCAAGACTTCCACGCCTCTCTCCTGAGTGTCTTTTGGGTAAAAATGTGACCCAATCTGAAATTCCAGTCAGCCTCCAGAACGTCTTCCAATTTGCCAACCTACACAAAGGTAGTTCTTTTACCACCCTTTCTTCCTTTACCTACCTTCTTTTAACATTTTTTTAAACTTTCTCGAAGCATGAGTTTGGACGTACGTATACACTCCTGATAATGACCACATAAACGAGGTACTAAATATATTCATCACCCTGAAAATCAGTCCTTTCTCTCCCTTCTTTAGCCAAGCCCACCAACCACCAAGCAGCAAGGTCAGTCTGTTCTCATAAAAAGAGCAAAACACTTGCAGCTTCTGCCAGTGACGAGCCGGAGTCCACCTTCCTCTTCAGTCCAGAATTGTACCCTCTGGGAACACAGTCCCTCGGTCCCCTCGGCAGAGCCGGTGTCCAGCCACACATAGTGTGCTGTTGTGCTGACCTGTGCCGCCGGGCCCCTCCAGCCCTGTGGCCAGTGTTTCCTTTAGCCCAGAATATACTGTCCTTTCTTTTCACTCCGTCTTTTTGGGGCATTTCATCCTGCATTAGATCTCCGAATCTATTCTGTCTTGTTGTACGTAGCAACTCCCTCTGCCTGGCATTTGAGGCCTCTGTCTGCCAGAAATGTTCAGTGCCGTGCTTGTGGAAGGAATGTTTTTTAAGCAAGCACAACACATCCCTGTGTACACACGCAACCATCCAACACACTTAAGTTTACTGGGGAGGTTCTGGTTAAAGATGGCAAGAGAACAGAGGCCTGAAATTGCCTCCTCCCACAGACATACCAAGTCTATAGCTACATACAGAACAAGTCCCTCAGAAAGTAGCTCAGTGACGCCTACACCTGCCAGGCAGATGGGGCGGTGGGGGGAGGGAGAAAAGCACCCCACGGTGAGACACAGTGCTGCCATAACCCCCAGCCCTAGTGTGGCGACACACACGTGAGAAGGAACTCAACAACTTTCAGCTTCTTCCTTGAGAAGTGAGCCCCCAGAACAGCCAGCTTTCAGTTCAACAGGGCATGAGTCCAAGAGAGCCACAAGGTTCTAGGGAATGAGGAGGCAGTACTTAGGAGGCTCACAAGGACTCCCTGTGGCTAAGGCTTCAGAGCTAACACTGAAATGTGCCCACTCTTCCATGGAAGAGGCCTGTTTGTTTCTTGTAAAAGCTTCAGCCTAAGGTGTAGGCTTCTAATTTAATATACCTATAGGGACCACCTGAAATACTCTCTAGGGACTGTGGAGGCTGGTGAGTGCCATCTTCCCATTCTCCAGCCTCCCTCCAGATCACGTGCTATCTCTTGGAAAGGAGAAAGTACACCTATCTGATGCTCTGATTTTCATGGCTGCCACCCAGTAAACACATAGCTTGATCATCTGGCTCTGGTGGCTGGCAGGGATTGTGTTCACAGGTTCAGTGGGATGGTAGCAAACAAAAAAAAATGTAAATGGATGTCACCCAGGAGGGAACAAACACAAACTCCCCTCCCTGTCTTTCCCTGAAGAAAATATAGTTGCATACTTTACAAGCTGCTGGCTGAGATCCTCCCCTTTGGGACACGGACAGGTCTTGGCATGCCCTCAACTACTGGGCACGACTAAGAACCAAGAAGGCTGCAGGGATGAACACAGATGTGTGAGAGCTGACCAAGAACTAGGGCAGGGTTGAAAGATAAAGTTCATCTCCTACAAGAATTTTAACCAAGACTGGGAAAGTTGGCTGTTTTATCCAGTGCATACAAACCAACACAGTGTCAAAGAAAATGAAATGGGCTATGTTCCAAATCAAAGAACAAAATAAAACACCAGGAGCGCCTGGGTGGCTCAGTTGGTTGGACAACTGCCTTCGGCTCAGGTCACGATCCTGGAGTCCCGGGATCGAGTCCCACATCGAGCTCCCTGCTTGGCAGGGAGTCTGCTTCTCCCTCTGACCTCTCTCCTCTCATGCTCTCTCAAATAAATAAATAAATAAATCTTAAAAAAAATAAAACACCAAAAAAGACATTAGTGAAATGGAGAGTAGTGATTTACCTGATGAAGAGTTCAAAACAATGGTCATAAAGATGCTTGTCGAGGCCTGGAGAAGAGTGCACATAAGGTGAGAACTTCAACAAAGAGAAATTGTAAGACAGTACCAAGGGAAATCATGAAGCAGAAGAACACAGCAGTTGAAGTGAGAACTACATGAGGGGGGTTCAGTAACAGACTGCTTGAGAAGCTTCGAAGACAGGACAGCAGAATGCATCCACTGGGAGAGCAAAAAGACCAAAAATGGCCTAAGAGACTTACTGGGATACTTTTAAGCCAAAGAATAGTCACATTATAGGGGTTTCAGAGGAGCAGAGAAAAAACAAAGGGGTGAGAAAACTTTCTTAACTTGAGGAAGGAAACAGACATCCAATCCAGGAGCCCAGAGAGTTCCACAAAAGAAGAACTATAAGAGACCTGCACCAGGACTCGTTATAATTAAATTGTCAAAAGATACAGGCAAGGGAGAGAATCCTCAAAGCAGCCCACATAAGACCAGTAGCAGATTTTCCAGCACAAACTTTGCAGGTCAGAATAGATTTGGATGATACATTCAGGTGGTGGAAGAAAAAAAAAACTGCCACCCAGAATACTCTGTCTTGGAAAGTTGTCCTTCAGAAGTGAAGGGAAGATAGAAAAAGTTTTCCCACAAGCTGAAGCAGTTCAGCACCACTAGGCCCATCTCACATGAGAAGTCAAAGGGACTTCAGGATTTATTTTAGAAACAGTGAGCAAGCGGCCTAGGCAGAGGTGGGGAGAGTCCAAAGCAGACTCCATGCTGAGCACCCAGGCTGACAGGACAAGGGGCTTGATCCCAGGATCCTAAGATCATGACCTGAGCTGAAACAAAGACTCAGATGCTTAACTGACTGAGCCACGCAGGTGCCCCCAAAGGGGCTTCTTGAAGCTGAATGAAAGGGCACAGGTTAGGAACAGGAAAACATGTGAAAATACAAATCTCCGTGGTAAAGGTAACTGTATCATTACATTCAGAATAATGTGATGCAGGTGGATTAACCACATACAAATTTGATAGGAAGATTGAAAGACAAAGTAGTAAAAATGACTATAGAGATTTGCTAATGGATGCACTAGATAAAAAGGTAACAGTTGTGACATCCAAAACATAAGATGTTGAGACAGGAGTAAAAATGTAGAGCTTTAGAATGCATTCAATATTTAGTTGTTATCAGCTTTAAGTAGACTGTTACAAATAGATTTTATATAAGCCTCATGGTGACCACAGGACAACCACCTGTAGTAGACACACAACAGAGGAAAAGAAAGAAGTCAAGGCATACAACTACAGAAAGTCATCAAACCATGGAGGAAGAGAACAAGAGATAAAGGGAACAAAGGAAACATAAAATAGCCAGAAAAAATTCTGGAAATAAGTGCATACCTATGAAAAATGACTTCAAATGAAAATAGAATATAGTCTCCAATTGAAAGACCTAGAGTGACTAAGTGGGTTAAAACACACACAAGCCCCATCCAGGACCTACAGCACCATATGCCAACTGAAATAAGAAAGAATGAGAAAGACCAATACCTGATGATTTCATTCCTATGTAGAATCTTAAAAGCATAATAAATGAACAAAGAGATTTATAAATACAGAGAACAAACTGATGGTTACCAGAGGGGAGAGGGGTGGGGGCTGGGCAAAATGGGGGAAGGGAAGTGGGAAACAACAGGCTTCCAATGATGGAATGAGAGAGTCACGAGGATAAAAAGCACAGTGCAGGGAACGTAGTGGTATTGTAATAGCACTGTATGTAATAGCACTGTATACCACAGATGGTAACCACACTTGGGATGAGCATCTCCTAAGGTAGAGAGAAGCTCAGGGACTGTGTCGTACACCTGAAACTAACGTAATACTGTGTGTTAACTATACTCAGAGAAAACTTTCTAGAAACACCCATCTATATGCAGCCTCTCAGAGACTCACTTCACATGTAAGGACAACATGCAGACTGAAAGTATAGGGATAGAAGAAGACACTCAATGGAAATGAAACTAAGAGCTGGGGAGGCTATCCTTATATCTGACACAATAGACGTTACAACAAAAACTATAGTAAGAGACAACAAAAGGCACTACATAATGATAATGGGTCAGAGTCCAACAAGAGGGTATGACATTTGTACATTTGTACATATTTATGTGCCCACCATAGGAGCACTGAAATATATAAATCAAATATTAACAGCATAGAGAAACACTGGACTTAAATAACACCTTAAGCCTGGAAAGATTTAACAGATTATATATATAAACATTTTACCCAAAAACAAAGAACACATTTCTAAAGCACATCTGGAACATTCTCCAGGGAAATACTGTATGTTAGAGGCCACCAAACAAGTCTAAGTTTGAAAAGATTGAAATCAAGCATCTTCTCAGCCACAATGGTCTGAAACTAGAAATCCCTTACAAGAAAACGGGAAAATCTGCAGATAGGTGATCAAAGAACATCCTTCTGATCAACCAATGGATCCAAAAGAGAGAAATAAAAAAAAAAATACCTTGAGACAAATGAAAGTGGAAACAACATACCAAAACTTACAAAACCCAGCAAAGGAAGTTCAGAAAGGGGGTTCATCGCACTAAATACCTACATCAAGACAGAAGGGAAGTCTCAACTCTCAGCTCAAGGAACTAGAAAGAGTCCAAAGTTAATGGAAGGAAATAGGGATGTATCAAAAAAGGCAAGATCAATGAGACAAAGATAAAAATAGACAAAGGTTTAGTAGGTACACTCATCAAAAGGAAAAAAGTCAAATAAAATTAGAAATCAAAGAAGATTTAATAAGTGATGGTGATTAGGGAGTACTCTTATGAGAAGCACCACTAATGTACAGAAGCATTGAATGACTATATTGTACACCCGAAACTAATAAATACTCTTTTAACTAACTGGAATTGAAAATTTTACAAAAAGATATTAAAGCAGATTTCAGTAAGTACAAAGGAGCTTATACACCAACCAACTGGACAGCCTGGAAGAAATGGATGGATAAACTCCTAGACACATACAACCTAACAAGATTGACTCATGAAGAAATACAAACTTCGGAAAGACCAATTACTAAGTAAGGAGGTTGAATTGGTAATTGTAGACCTTCCAACAAACAAAAGTCAAGCACAAAATGGCTTCGCAGCTGAATTCTACCAAACATTTATAGAAGAGTTAATACATACCCTTCTCAAACTCTTCCAAAAATTGAAGAGGAGGGAACACTTCCAAACTCCTTTTACAAGAGTAGCATTACCATGATACCAAACCCAGACAAGGACACAACAGGAGAAAATTATTGGTCAACATCCATGATGAACATAGACGCAGAAACCTCAACAAATATGAGCCTGACAAATTCAGTATATTAAAAGGATAATGACCTTGACCTTAACCAAGTGGATCTTGTTCCAGGGATGCAAGAATAGCTCAACATCTGCAAATCAATATAACACACCACATCTACACAGTGAACGATGAAAATCATATATAATCATCTCAGAAGAAGAAAAAGCATTCAACAAAATTGAACTTTCATCCGTGATAAAAACTATCAGAAAGTGGGCATGGACTACACATCAACATCATAGAGGCCATATATAATAAGCCTACAGCTAATGTGCTATTCCACAGTGAAAACCTGACAGCTGTTCCTCTAAAATCGGGAACAAGACAAGGTTGCCCACTCTAACCACTTTAATTCAGTGTAGTATTGGAAATCCTAGCTGGAATGATCATGTAACAAAAAGAAATACAGGACATCCAAATCGTAGAGGAAGTGGAAAAATTACCTCAATTTACAGATGAAGTGTTTTATATACAGAAAACCTGTCAACACCACCAAAAAACAGTTAAATGAATTCAGTAAAATTGCAGGATACAAAATCAATATACAGAAATCTGTTGTTTCTGTACTCTAATATAAACTATCAGAAAGAGAAATTAAGACAACAATCTCATTTACATCAAAAAGAATAAAATACCTGGGAATACAGTTAATTAAGGTAGTGAGAGACCTATATGATGAAAACTGACATAAAAGACATAAAAGAATTTGAAGAAGATGCCAAAAAAATGGAAAGATAACTTTGTGCTCATGGATTAGAAGAATACTGTTAAAATGCTCATTCTACCCAAAGGAGTCTACAGAGTTAATGCAGTCTGTCAAAATTCCAATGGCATTTTTCACAGAGAACAATCCAAAAATGGGTCTGGAACCAAAGAAGACACCTAATAGCCAAAGCAATCTTGAGAAAAAATAACAAAGCTAGAGGCAGCATGCTTCCTGATCTCAAACTCTATCGACATTAAAAATAAACAAACAACAATGGAATGGAGTAGAAAGCCCAGAAATAAGCCCATGTATATATAATCAATTTACCTACAACAAAGGAGCTGAGAATATACAGTGAGGGAAGGACAGTCTCTTGAAGGAATGACCTTGGGAAAACTGGCCAGCTACATGTAAAAGCTGACCAGCTAGACCACTATCTTGTGTACTACCATACACAAAACTCAAGATGGATTAAAGACTTGAACGTATGACCTGAAACCATTAAACTCCTAGAAAACAACAGGGGTAAGCTTCTTGCCATCCATCTCAGCAATGACTTTCTAGATTTAACACCAAAAGCAAAGGTAACACAAGCAAAAATAAACAAGTAGGACTCTATTAAACTGAAAATGTTTGCAAATCCTGTATCTGATAAGAGAATATTATCCACAATATATGAAGAACTCCTATAGCTCAATAGAAAAAAATCTGATTTTAAAAGGCACATGCTTCCCGATCTCAAACAGATGCCCAAGAGGTGCACACAAAAGGGCTCAACATCACGCAATCATCAGGGAAGTACAAATCAAAACCATAATGAGATTCCACCTCATGCCTGTTAGAATGGCTGTTAACACAAAGAGATAAAGGGTTGGTGAGGATGTGGAGAAAAGGGAACTCTCGGGCATTACTGAAGGAACAGAAATTGGTGTGCAGCCACTCAGGAAAACAGTATGGAGGTTCCTCAAAACATTAGAAGTTGAAGTACATGATCCTACTATTCCAGTTCTGGGGAATCTGAGGGAAGCATAATCACTATCTCAAAAAGATCTCTGCACCCCCGTGTTCACTGCAGCATTATTTACAATAGCCAACACATGGCATCAACCTTAGTGTCCAGTGACAGAAAAGGATAAAGAAAATTCAATGAAATATCAAGCTATAAAAGCTTACGTTGCACACCTAAAACTAACAGAATGTATGTCAAGAAAAATAAAACTACAAGAATACTGGCGACCAATTTCAGTATCTTTCACCGTCCTTCAACACTGAACAGCTAAACATCAGCATCATCATTGGGTAAAATATTAAAATAATATTTTAAAAACTTACACAAAGCAATTGTCTGTAAAATTGAGACCAGCTGCCCTGAAGCATAATTTTTCAAAGTGATTAAATACCAAATACCAGATAAATAATTTTTCTCCTGAAAAACTAGAGAAGGGCAAGGGAAAAAGAAGTACTAAGGTCATCATACATCATGTTGGAAACTGATTCAAAACACGGTGTGATTTGGATTAGCAATCCAAAGAATAATAAGGGGCACAGGTCCCCTTTTAAGAGAAAATAATTTTCTAATACATAGTGCCGATTTCATAAGGTAGCTTGCTTAGGTGTCAGCAAAATCATAAGAATAAGGATTTGGGGGTCTTTTTGCCATAAGCTACATTGGTTCTGGCTCAAGTAATTTTTTTCCAAGAGAGAGCACATGCGTGTGTGAGTAAGGGGAGCAGAGGAAGAGAGACTCTCGAGCCTGACACAGGGCTCGATCTCATGACCCTGAGATCACAACCTAAACCAAAATCAAGAGTCGGACGCTTAAATGACTGAGCCATCCAGGTGCCCCTGAAGTCACTTTTTAAGCAAGTAGAACCATTATCATTTCAGTCGTAGAATAGGAAATGAGTCAGATAGGATATCATCACCTCAAGTAAGCCTAAAACCATGGTGAGTTTCAAAGGACATTAAAGAATATCTTGCCTACAGCAAACCATTCCATTTCTTTTTTTCTGAGATGAAATGGGAGTCATCCCTTCTTTTTTCTTCAGTGAACAGATCTCAGGGTACACTACATCAGGGTACTCTTTTAACTTGATCCTATCATATTTTGAAATGTTCAGTTTTTTTTAAATGTTTCAGTCACTCTGTTGGACCAACTTGAGACAAGCTGTGGGGGCTATAGCTAATAATTCAAAAAGGTTTTTTTTTAAAGGTTTTTAAAAATTTATTTGTTAGAACACAAGCAGGGGAAGCAGCAGGCAGAGGGAGAAGCAGGCTCCCCACTGAGCAGGGAGCCCGATATAGGACTCAATTTCAGGACCCTGAGATCATGACCTAAGCTGAAGGCAGATGCCCACTGAGCCACCCAGGCGTCCCTTAGGAAGGATTTTGGGGGGCATGTTTATAGCAATCACCTTGGAGTAAAATCTAATTGAAGGATTAATGTTAAAGTGCTATTACTGAGTATGAAATCCCTTGACCGTTAGCAATATACTGTTCGAGCAGGCAGGGAATCAGTGAAGTAGCAATAAAGGCTGGCCAAATTCCTGGTGTGTACAGTTGGGACTGAATATTGTCTTGTTAAATAAATGGCTGCTTTTCTCAGCGGCGGGCAGGGGGGGGCGGGGGGGGGGGGTGGGGTGTGAACTTGTGGACACAGCTATTATTAAATGCATTCCTGGGTCGCCTGTTGTAGCTACACATCAGTATATGATTACAAAACCCACAAACCTAGTTTCCTTCTGGTTTGACCTCTCACTAACAGAACATATCAGTTATCTATTGCCGTGTGACAAAATAATCACAAAATTCTCCCGTTACGTATTTCCCATTCACATATCTCTTAGTTGGCTGGAGTTCTCCTGCAAATCATCTAGTCTTGGCTCCAGCTTGTGGGTTGGCTTCAGGTCTCTTCTACCTACTTACTGGAACAGCAGGTTCTCCGGGCAGTGTGCTCCTGATAGCACTTAAGCACAAGAGGACAAGCCCAAGCACCTAAGGACAGTACAGACCTCTCCTCCTAGCTGCTACAATTCCATTGGCCAAAGCTGGTCACGTGACCAGGTCCAAATTCCTGGACCAGGGAAGCATACTCCCCCCAATACTCGGCCCCTCTGTTCTGTCTATACTGACTTTCTTGGTGTTTGAGCAAGGCAGTCACACTTCCCTCTTAAAGGTTTCACATTTGCTATTCTCTCCTGGAGAGAATACTGACATGGGTCACAGCCTTGGGGACCTAAAGTTCTTGCCCAATGGCACCTCATCAATGAACGCTTCCATGACTCCCCATTCTGAGGGTTCCTCACTCATCTCTCTTCTGAAGGTTTATTGTCATCTGACATGCCTCTATAGCTTACTCGTTTAGTCTGTGTACCTCCATAAGAACGTGAGCTCCATGGAGATGGGGCTTTCTGTTGTTCACTGCTCTATCCCCAGCACGCAGAACAGTGCCGGGCACACGGTGGGCTCCTGGTGAATATTTGTATAAATCAACTGATCTTACCCTTTTTTATTTTGTTTGGCTATTTTTTAGACATTTAAAAATCCACTCAGCGTTGAAGAGTCCAGTGGTGTTACTTAAATGTCCGGTGTCTTTTAGCAGTTTCAACTTTTCCAGTATCACGGACACAGAAAATACTAGTAAAAATTAAGCATTTTTCAGTGTGGATTCATCTCTACCCATGCATACATGGAATAACGCTGATTTTGAATCTTAAAAGATTAGTTAAACCCAGAAGACTTTTTACTTAGAAAATCTTGAGGAAAGAGGAAACGAGATTATACTTGACTCATGTATGTACTATGCAGGATGAAGTCTGTACTCAGAAAATGTTTGAGTTGATACTTTCATCACAGTCATGAAAGTTTCTGGTTAGGGCAAGCCTGTTCTGTGTTTGCATGTGGACACTTAAATCTTAGACTATCTGTAAAGATGAACTTGGTTGACCTCCTTCGGTTTATGCTTTCAAGTTTGATCCTTGGAATAATTCAGGGAGAGGAATGCCAGTTCCGTCACTGAACTGTGTTTGAATCTTAACACACTACAATTCAGTTCCTAGAGCTCCAGTATGATGTAGTTAAACTGTCAGAAATTTTAACATGGTTGCTCATGAATGTCTCTGTTGGTTCTGATTTATTCTGCAAGGCATACTATCGCTAAAGCAGTCTTACTGCCATTAAAAATGCCTCATGTTCCACAACTTGGCAAAATTTGCATCCAGAATGGAACAAAGAGATGTAATCATCCCTGCTGTTGTCAGGATTCTGTTCCTTCTGGCAGTAGTTCATTCATTCCATCTTCACCAGATAATGGTGGTTTAAACTCACAGGAAAAAATTAAAGATGCTCTATTTCATTTCTTCATTTCTAGAGGCATAAATATAAGCAAGTCGTATATGTGTGTGGGTGTGGATTGGTAGGTAGATACCACAACTTCTTTTTCTATCTTGTGACCTTACCTTTTCAGCACTTGTTTCTTGTCCTTAGTATTTGAAAGAGGTTTTCTATGGTCTGTCACCATGAGACTACAGAAGGAGAGGTTTTCTGTCTATCCTAGGTCCGTAAGCCCTCTACTGTAATGAGGACATTCAGCCTTCTCTCCACGTACAATACGATTCTTGTCTTAATGGTGAATATGTCAAGGATTCCTTTAGCTTACACTTAAAAAAACAAGGCCGAAAAAAATAATAATTGCAGGACTATAATCATAGATGAAAATCTAAGTGGCACCAATGAAAGGAAATGACAAGCATATTTAAGTCATTCAATCACAGGCTGCCCAGTCATTTCCAAGTTAGACATGAACCTGAGGTTGTCCTAAACCATGTTCATTACTGCTGATTTGCCAAAGCAAGGTCTTGTTTTCAATGGAAGTAACAATTAATGCACAAATAGGGCTGGAAGTTACTGTTATAAAAAAACTCGTTTTCAGAGACCTTCAGAGTTCACAGTAATTTTGTTTTCAGTGTTGACATCTGTCCCTTACTGCAAATGCTGGTTGAGGTGTATGTCTGTAACACATCAGTCATCAGTAGAGACACACAGATCAACACAATCTACAAGCGGACTCCCATTCCCAGAAGAGGACCATCCATCCCTGAATTCCATTTCATCCAAAATCACCTTCTCCCCTCACGTGAACAGATTCTCAAAAAAATTTTTTTAAAAAGTTCCTCTTTCTCAAACCTCCCAAAACATCATGAAGATAAAGTTGTCCCATGTACAAAGAAGAGAGGAACCTTACTCCACAGAATCCCCCATATCCACAGTCCTTCATATGTTAATATTTTCCTAGCCAGTTAGACTTCAAAGGTACTTGAGTTCTGTTTAAATGTCAAAGGAAAGAGTGTTGTCACTCATCAAGTCACTTCAAGTGTTGTCACTTCATCAAGTGAAGGCAAAATGTCACATACTTCCTTTTGTGTTGAAGAGATGCAGCTCAAGTGTCTAATTGTTTTTGTTTGTTTGTTTGTTTTTGTCAGAGAGAGAGAGAGCAGGAGCGAGCACAGGCAGGCAGAGGCAGAGGGAGAAGCAGGCTCCCCACCGAGCAAGGAGCCCGATGTGGGACTCGATCCCAGGACGCTGGGATCATGACCTGAGCCGAAGGCAGCCGCTTAACCAACTGAGCCACCTAGGCGTCCCTAATCGTTTTTGTTTTTTTTTAAATAATACTCTTTTTTTAAAAATGACTTTATTTATTTATTTGAGAGAAAGAGAGTGAGAGAGCATGAGAGAGGAGAAGGTCAGAGGGAGAAGTAGACTCCCCCATGGAGCTGGGAGCCTGATGTGGGACTCCATCCTGGGTCTCCGGAATCATGACCTGAGCCGAAGGCAGTCGCTTAACCAACTGAAGCCACCCAGGCACTCCCTTTTTTTAATTACAAAGAAAAACAGTTCACGTTTACTAATGGGACATAAGGAAGTTATGTCAACTTAATATTATATATTAACTTCTAGAGAGAGAAATCATTTTCTTCTCTGAAGACAAAGACATAGATAAATCCCTGCATGGACTCCTTCCCTTGAAGGAGTTGTTCCCTAATTATTGAGCCTTGAGAGGTTATTTTTATTTATGCTATTTTTGAGCAAGTGGTAGTGAATTTATAATGCCTTTTTAAATGCGATCGCGGGCTTTTTCTCTAGTTTCTCTCTGTTTTCCTTAAGCGTAACGTGCTGTTGTTTGTGCTTGCTTTCGTTAAGGTGAGGAAGACCTGCTCAGTCCTCCCCAGGACACAAGCACAGGGTTAGAGGAAGTGATGGAACAACTCAACAACTCCTTCCCTAGTTCCAGAGGTAAGCTCCCCAGCGTCCAGTAACTCACAGCTACTGGAATTAGTCCTCCTGTTCCCACACTCAACCGGCCTCTGTATTTTCCGGGCTAAGTAAGCACGTCCTGACAGAGTGCCACTTGAGGAACGTTGTCAGAAGCAAGTGTTTTTCAGGGTGCTTTGAATGACCAAATTGACCTGGTGTGGGATTCTGGTTGAATTCAGATGCCTGTAGAACCCTGATGCCTCTAGAAGCAAGAATATTAACTTGCACATTTATTCCCTTTGCCCATTAGTCTGAAGAGTAGATTATGAGATCAGTTTTACTTAAGAGCAATGATGCTGTGACCTTGACAGACAAAGACATTCATGGCCTGATGGCACCTTGCCAGAGATACACACACACCACACGCTGCGGTGAAATCCAGAACATGCCTATTATACAGTGGTGGTGGAGACTCGGCCTTCTCATGCCCTTTATATTTAAAAATTGTCCCTTACCCCATTTTTTAAATATAGGTACAATTAAATCTTTATATACTAGTCTGTTGTTGTTGGTTTCACTGCCATAGGTGGAATACGATCTTTGCCAACAAAGACAGTAATCGAATGCCCTTATTGCCTGCCATCACTTTGACCCTGTCTGTTTTTCCCCTCATATAAAAGCATTTTGCCCCACCAGCTTTTCCCACTAGCCAGTATGAGCTTCACATGTCTTCGTTCCTCCAGGGAGGTTTCACTCCCATTGTTAGCATTTTGGAGTATTTATTTTATTTTATTGCTGTGACATAAAACACTAACCCGCCTCCCTTGAGTGAATAAAAAGAATAAAAAGGGCCGCAGCCACCTGCCAGCACATGGAGAGAAACCCAGACAAGCCAAAGAGGAGAACACAAGTCTTTGTAGCCAGTGGCTGGCTTGCCTAATGGGCAGCCCCAGAGGGAAGGGCAGCTGAGAGTCTTACTGTTCGTTCCTCTCCATAGGAGCAGTGATGAGGGTGTTGGGAGTCATGTGTTCTTCCTCTGTTTCTGTTCGGTGTTGGCTATCAGTGACCGTTTCCCAGCTGCCCGATGCGCGAGTGAGCACTGTGAGGTGCACATGAACAGCAGTGCCATTCTGGGGGGGCGGTGCTAAGGAACCATCGGGGAAGCTAATTTTAAATGTCTGCACCAGCCATCTTTGCATTGTTGAGTGCCTCTGATGTGTTGATTTTAACACATAAGAACCTTCTCTGTCTTCCCTCCACCCCCAGCCCCCCCCACCACCCCCGTCTCCATCATGACTCTCTCGGCTGTCATCTCTACCTAGGCGCTGCAGTTAAGGAGAAGACCACGAGCTGGTTGGCCAAAAATCAGAGGCCCTCCCCCTTTATCCTGGCAGCTTTTACGAGCACGTACAATGTACTAATGGAGGCTTAGGGATGCAAACAAGAAGGGCCCAGTTCCTTGCCTTCATGGTGCTTAGAGTCAACTGAGGAGGTAGGCTCCAGAAGTTGCCATTCCAGTAGAGTATTATGACTATACTGGATAGGTCTAGGACATGAGTGAATCCCAGAAGCACCCTTTGACCTAAATAGGAGGAGTTCACCTTAGGCACAGCAAGGATCTTCTTCAAGATGACACAGAGAGAACTTTGGGCCCCCCATGTAGCACATTATTTCAGGTGACCTCTACCTATCCCTTGAAGGTCACAGATCAATACCTCATCCAAGCTCCTTCAATGGCAAGCCTGTGTACCTGCTCCGTGGGAAGTTAAGTGGCTGCAGTGTTGACACCCTGGGCTTTTCCTTCCCACCTGAATAACTAGAGTATAGCACACAAGAGGCTAGCAGGGTGTGCGGCTTTGCTTCCCTACAGGCAACCTTTTTGTACTGGGCCTCTGACCCATCCTCATTATCTTGAGGGTGAAGGTCTTTGCACCCTCTCTCCACATCCCCCTTTTAGTCCCTGAAGCTGGATACCACATGAGTACGGAAGAAGCCATCTAGAAGAGGAGAAGTAGATTTCTTCTAATATATTTGGCAGTTAGCATCTCTGATGTTAAATTCACTTGTACAATGTTGATTTACTTTTATGGAAACTTGGAGAATTTCAAGCCACCTGGATAGTGTTTACTAAATCTGCACTAACGGAAGCACTTTCCCTGAGTGCTAATCTGAGTTCTCAAATAGGGGATAAGGAGGCTTTGTTTGACCAATTCCATTAACTGAGTTCCCACTTACTCAATAGTAGGCTGGTGGCTTGAGACAATTTACTTTTCTGAGGAAAACAATCTGGATCTGGCTGTTCTTTCCGTGATGCTGTTACCTTGACTTTTTTTTTTTTCTTTTTCGCCACTTCCTGCCAAATTAGGCCTTAAAATTGGGCCTTTACTATTAGGCACCCAATTCCAACATGTGGGGGTTCTTTCCATAGCACCAAGGCAATTCCAACACCTAGAATCCAACTCATTTCAGACACTACCTACCCAGAGAGAACATCAGATCCCCCGGCTTGAGGGCTCTGTCCCCCAAGACTACCCTCAAGACCTACTTCACTTCAGAGACCAGTTGCTAGTTCGGTTTATCACCTGGGCTTCTGACTCCCCTCCCTCCCCCAGACATAAAGGTTCCAACGACCCCCTTCTTCAGTTCAATTAACTTGCTACTGCAGCTCACAGAACTCAGAAATATTGTCTCTACTGGCTCACCCTGTACTCTCAAAGGATAGAACTCGGGAACCCCCAGATGGAAGAGAAGAGATGCGTAGGGCGCGGTAGAGGGGAAGGGTGCGGAGCTGCCTGCCATGCTCCTTCTAGGTACCCTGCCCTCCCAAGCACCTCCACATCTTTACCAGCCTGGAAGCTCTCCCTGCCTGGTCCTTTTGGACTTTCAGGGAGGCACTGTGACATAGGTATGACTGATTAAATCATTGGCCATTGGCGATTACACTCAAGTCTCCAGCCCCCCTTTCCCTCCCCTGGCACACAACCCCCACGAGTACCTATGGGTTTTCCAAGACTTGCCTCCTTAACATTACAGAAGATACCTTGCTGCCTCTCTTCACAGGAAATTCCAAAGGTTTTAGGAGCTCTCTGCCCTCAAAGGGGATTAAGACCTAATACATATTTCTTAATTCTAAATCAAAACAGCACACCCTTTTCTCCTCAAATTCAAATGAATAAAAAGGCTCAACGTAAAAATAGAATGGAAAATATATATGTGGTAGGGGTTTCTTGGGAGCGTCTTACCAATTGGGAAGTATGTTAGGTTGATATTAAGCAGAAAATTTTGAGTTTTAAACGTCTTGGGCTTACAGACCATCGCAAATGGAAGCCCCTCCCCCCAAGGTCATTTTAGCATTTCTGAGGACCCAGACTATGCTTTGACCTTTTAACCGTTATCCATACCAGAAGAAACATTTTACATCTCAAACTGTATTAAGGATATAAAATACATTGTGTGTACACACACATATGTATACACCATGTATATACACCATACATGAATGTGTCTAGTGACATACACATACAAAGATCATAAACAAAAATTAGTGAACCAACACTTCCTATACTACAGTCAATTCACACTGTTTCTCTGTTTCATGTATTTAAAAATAAAATCTGGTTGCAACCCACTAAGTTGGTTTTCAGATCCAGTGGTTTAAAAAAATACTGATCTGACTGATCTTGGCATTCTTTGCCCAGGTGCACATCTTTTTAAAAATAATTACATTTTGGGGCACCTGGGTGGCTCAGTCATAAAGTCATCTGCCTTGGGCTCAGGTCATGATCCCAGGGTCCTGGGATTGACACCCGCATCGGGCTCTCTGCTCAGTGGGAAGCCTGATTCTCCCTCTCCCGCTCCTCCCCCTGCTTGTGTTCCCTCTTTCGCTGTCAAATAAATAAATAAAATCTTTTTTTAAAAATTATATTTAAAAAGTTTCACCATGGAAGTTGTTTCTGCCAAGACCTTCCTAATATCTTAGAGGACGTCGTGCTTTTAATCTAAGTCTGCCACCTATGTTCCCATTGCTGTGTTAGGAAGAATGAAGTGCACAGTTGCTACAGCTGTTTCAGACAGCTGTTTTGAGTAACTCAAAACAGATGTCAGAGCCAGAGGTCTGCCATTTAGTGGAAATGTGCTATTAAATACCACCTCATGGTTTACTTAACCCTGCTAGATAATTGCCCACAGAGGAAAAGACTTTTTAAATAAAATATTACACTTTTCACACATGTAAAGTATATCAATAGGGGAGTTTTGCATTTTAAATGTACAACTTTTCTGTTACCCTTTGCCACAGTCTTGACTTCAGGCTCAAGTCTTAAGGTATCAGCTAATCCTCCCTTTTGCATTTTCACTCCCAAGTCCCCGGAAGACTGAAGCACCAAGTTCACGGTCATTCGGCAAGTTACATTAAATGCCTGATCTTATCTCGCTGGCCTTGCTAAACTGTTATCCAAATTAATAAAGGGGTTTCATGCTCCTCCCTCTAGTGAAAAACTGGTAGCCAACCCTGTCCTGCATAATAGTCCCTATAAATTGTGGGGTGTTCAAGGTGTGAATGTGCATGTGTTCAGTTTTATGCTGACATCTTTCCTGATTAATCTCTAGACATAGCTACTTGCAACCACTTGAGGGATTTCAGTGGCTCACTCTATATTAAACACAGAACATTAGCCAATTCCTAATCTATTTATCTACCACTAATGTGTCCCTCTGTCTATAAATATACTTAGAAGTTGAATTCTGCTGTAATAAAAATCCTTATCTCCTATAAGGCACTTTCTAAATCTCTACTCTTATTCTATAGGAACAGTACATGGGTAGAATGTGCGATAAACATTTTTTTTAATATTTTATTTATTTATTTGACAGACAGAGATCACAAGGCAGAAAGGCAGGCAGAGAAAGAGGGGGAAGCAGGTTCCCTGCCGAGCAGAGAGCCCGATGTGGGGCTCCATCCCAGGACCCGGAGACCATGACCTGAGCCGAAGGCAGAGGCCTTAACCCACTGAGCCACCCAGACACCCCGCGATAAACATATTTTTAAAACAAACAATTGAAGTGATTTGTCCCTGTGTCTCTGATCATTTTGCATTCTGACAAAGGCATTTTCATATGTATGTGCGTTTCCGGAAGAAACGCTTCCCCAATCAGTGGTATGGTATTGGCTTCTCTAAACATGAGGTGCCACTGTATACTAATTAGTGAGCAAATAGGGTCCAAGATAAGATTTTAGTGCAGTAAGACTATTCAGAACACAGCTAATGGTGCTCTGCAGGTATGTCTTTTGTGACCTGTGCCATACTACTTTACTCCCCAACATCCATACCATCCTCCCTCAGATGGCCCACCCCTCCCTAAAGCCCACATACACTCTGTTAAATGCCTGTAAGTTAGCCACCCAACAGCTGTGCGGAACCTGCTATGTTCTAAGATTCAAGTCTTGTCTGTGGTTCTTCTGTGGAAGAACAGCATCAAGACGAGCTCACATGTCCCCTTTTCGGGCACCACTCAGCTTCCTGTCAGCTTCCATCAGTTTTGAGCTGTCACTCCTTTATACCGGGGACCAGCAAAGTAACTATCCAGGAGCCAAATCTGGCCCACTGCCTGTTTTTATAAATAAAGTCTTATTAGAACACAGCTACACTCACTGATTTACATCTTGTTGATGTTCTTTCTCACCCCGAGGAGGGAGTAGTTGTGGCAAAGTTGAACAGTTGCTATGGAGACCGTGTGGCTTGCAAAGCGTAAACTGTTTACCATCTGGCCCTTCACACAGGAAGTTTGCCAACCCCTGCTTTACGCAGTCTTCCATTCTAGCTCGTTCCATACATAGCGGTCACAGACTTCCTGGTGCTGACCAACTTGGAGCTCAACAAAACTGCTTTTGAACCGATTTGTGTATTCATGTCCATATTCACCAGAGATCATACATGTTTCCATATTTAAAGTATAGCCATTAGAATCTTCTTTCACTTTGGTAAAAAAGAAATCCTAAGAAGGGACTCATTCTTTCTTAATGTTTTCAGTTAGTGAACAGAGATTAAGAAGCTACAGCTACCCCCACCCCCAAAACAGTCATGTCCTGAGATTCTAATCCTGAGTAATGAATACTCTCAAGCCATACTGCCTGAGGAAAGCTGACTTCTCCAGACGCAGGACCTCCCCAGCATATTTCCTTTCTGTCTTGATTCATTTCCTGACAGCATACCACATTGCCAGATGGACACCCTAAGTGAAGGTCTAAGGAAGCTCATTTCCAAAGAATGTATTCATGAAATAAAACTTATCTGGCACTTGTATTTTTTTTTTTTTTACTGGTAAAGAATGTTTTTAAGCAGCGCAACCAAAATAGCCTTTATTCTGTCAGTGTAGAAACTAGTCCGATACAAGAGAAAATACTATTTAACTTTCTTTAAACAAAAAAGCAGAACTTCCATTGGTGCTGTGCTGGTGACCACGTCGGAACCAAGTGACGAGAGCGGATTTTGAAAGAGATTAGGATTAACAAAGCTCTGGAAGGGCCACTGCATGTGAAACATGGCTTCTGAAGAAGCACCTGAAACAAAACCCAAGTCGTTTGCTGCATATTTAGCAGTGGCTAGTGGATACTGAGCTCGGAATATGGCTTGGTCTAGAATAAAGATATGTAACCTTTATCTAAAACTCGGGGAACCAATAATTACTTTTTGAAACTAAATCATACTGCTCTCTAACAACACTCCTTCCTGAAGCTCTTATGTTTTAAAAATAGACCAAGGTGAAAGCCAAAACAAGTTACCAGCCCTTGGCATGCGAGTTAACAGGGTAACAGTGAGGGCCAAGTTACCACAAAAACCAAAGGACTCTTGACCGTGATCTAGTGGCTACCTTAGTAATTCGGTTCAACTAGCATTCATCAGATACCCATAGTATCGAGGTACAGGTGGTACTGGGGATACAGAGGATGGATAAGCGATACATGGCCCCTGGCCTCCAGGACTGCACAGTCTTCTAGGGGAAGGGAATGAATTCTCCCACCAGACAGTATAACCACCAAACACAAAGATGAAAAAATACTTGATAAAGAAGTGCAAAGGAATGGATGAGGAATTCATGCTGGGATAAGTAATTCATGCTGGGATTCATCTGAACCATTAAGAATGAAATGATGTGGAGCACCCGGGTGGCTCAGTTGGTTAATTGACTGCCATCGGCTCAGGTCAAAATCCTGGAGTCCTAGGACTGAGCCCCACATCCGGCTCCCTGCTCAGCAGGGAGGCTGCTTCTCCCTGTGCCCCTCCCCCTGCTCATGCTCTCTTGTTCTCTCTGAAATAAAATCTTTAAAGAAAAAAAGAATGTTACGGACATTGGGGAAGGTATGTGCTATGGTGAGTGCTGTGAAGCCTATAAACCTGGCGATTCACAGACCTGTACCCCTGGGGCTAATACATTATATGTTAATAAAAAAATAAAAAATTTTTAAAAGAAGAATGAAATAATGTTATCCTCCCTCCCCTTTTTCCTTTCATCTGGTATAGGCCTACCACTGGCAATACCCATAACTAGGAGCCAATACCCCTTTTTCTCTCTTTTCCCTGGTTTGAGGAATGTCATGAATATCTTGATCAGACTTAAATGATCAAGCATGCAGTTTTATACTTTTTAAATTTTAATTATTATTTTTTAAAGATTTTATTTGACAGAGATCACAAGTAAACAGAGAGGCAGGTGGGGACGGGGGGCGGGAGCAGGCTCCCCGCTGAGCAGAGAGCCCAATGGCGGGGCTTGATCCCAGGACCTTGGGACCATGACCTGAACCGAAGGCAGAGGTCATGAGCCTCTGTCACCCAGGCGCCCCTATACTTTTTTCTTAAAGATTCACTTATTTTAGAAAGAGTCGGGGTAGGGGTTGCAGAGGGAGAGGAGAGAATCTCAAGCAGGCTCCATGCTGCACATGGAGCCCAACGCAGGACTTGATCCCGAGACCCTGAGATCATGCCCCGAGCCAAAACCAAGAGTCAGAAGCTCAACTGATTGAACCACCCAGGTGCCCCTGTAGTTTCTACACTTAAAATAAATTTCTGACTCATAGGAAATTTAAGAAGGAAGAGAGGGAGGGTGGGTCAGTGTATCTTAGAAGTTTTAGACCGTAAAATTCAGTTGTGAAAGATTTCTTTTGGAATAGTGGTGCCATACTTCTGTGGTCTGAATGAGTAGTCCTCACATCGTCCCAGGGTGCATTAGTCCTTGCAGCCTTTGAGCATGGGGGGCCGGAGATGCTATACAGGGTCTCCCACAGCTCTGTTTTTATCTGCTGTAAATCCTGGGCTTTCACCTAAGATTGATGGTCTCAGGGAATGTATCATTGCTCAATTCAGAGTCTTAAAACCAGTATTTCACTTGAAGTCCCTGGTGATGAGAGAAAATTGCAAGTCCCAGATGTGCTAGGTATGGTCAGAGGTCCCTAGTGTTCTGTCCGATGTAAATATTACCCTAGAAAACTTGACCAGAACCTGCTTTTCAAAAAAAAAACCTCATACAGTGGGAGGATTCTCTAAAACAAACAAGGCTGGTGAGTCTTCAGCAGTCTATTCTAAAGGCTCCTGGGATCTGTTGAATTATGAGGAGGAAGTTGAGGGTTCGTTCCTAGATCTGGCTCTGTGGTTTGCCCGTTAGTGGGACTCCTCTCTTTCCCCCCATTGTCCCATTGTGGTTTTTTTTTTTTCCTATTTTCTCAAATGCCCCCAATCTCATCATGGGCGTGCTCAGCTTCTACCATATAGAAGGAGTTCTCCCAAGGGCATGGGCTCTCGCCTTTGTGGCATTTCGCCTTGCATTTGGGGTGCAGACTTTGGCACACACATCCACTCCCGTTTATGTTTCGGTGTACTGTCGAGAGTAAAGAGATTGAGATTTTTGGACATTAAGCTTGAAGTTCTAAAGTTGTCCCGGAAAAACAATGCTCAATTTGTCAGATTCCTACTCTGTGCCAGCTTTCATCCAGTTGAACACATGAACTCTATGGATTCTGTAAGTTACGTCTCCTGGATTGTGTTATCTGTTTACACTGATTTTAAGTGTATGTAAAGGTTATTTGACTGGATGTGTCCTTCGGGTTCTTTTTGTTTCTGGTTGTTGCTGTTTTTTTTTTTTTTTTT
>RCUC01042171.1:0-15985 GCA_003697995.1 Taxidea taxus jeffersonii
AAAAAAAAAAAAGGATGAGAATTTAGCTTAGGATATAAAAAGTGGCATGGCATCTCTAATTTCTGGGAGTTTAGTCAATAAATGTTGGTAAAACCATATATCAACCTGATGGGGGGGAGATGAATTTATCCCTTATTCCTCACAAAATTCCAAAACTTTATTAGGGTAAATTCCAAATGGATAAAAGATTTAAATGTAGAAAGAGAAGTCCATAAAACACTAAAAACCATATGAGATTTTTTTTCTTTTCTAATCTAAGGCTTTCTAGCAGCCAGAAACCAAAAAACATTAATAAATTCAACTATCTAAAAACTCTTAAAAACGCTGCATGGCAAACAAAACAAATCAAAACAAAAAAAACGTCTACACAAAGCCAAGGGAACTTTTTCAATCATAGATCAGGTCTAATTTCCTTACCAGGTGCCCCAGAAATACAGATTATTATGAAAAGGCACTCAACAGAAGCAAATGCTACAATATTTCACAGAAAAGGACAAACTGTTTTTAAACTTCCAGAGGAGGGGGAACCTCTCACGAGAGAGATACATGCTGCTACTTGCCAGATTGGCGCTCAGTCAACAACTTTGGGAGCCGGTGGTGGGAGCAACCAGGGCGGTGGGAGCAAGCAGGCCTGTCCCGCACATTGCTGAACACGAGTAACACCCGTGCCCTTGGACCTGGAGATTCGTGATTCTACCTCTAGGAATTCAGCCGGCATAAATATTCGTCTTGTGGGACATCCCATATGTGTGTTTCCATTCTCAGTACTGAGGAGTAAATAAAATAACTTACGGGAGGCACACAGAACAAAGCTTGGCACTCAACGAGGGTTAGCTGTTGTTGTCGAGTCAAAGAGTGTAAACTGCCCAACTGTCCCTTAAGGGGGGGGTTATGAGATAAAGTAAGATAAAGCCATTCGCCGGGAGGCCAGGAAGCTGTCAGAGAGAAAAAGCGAGCTCTCTGTGCCATGTAGGTATGGACTGACAGTCAAGTGCAGTGTAAAGTGAGAAAAGCAAGGTGTGATGCAGAGTAGAGGGTATCTGTGTGGGAGAAAGAAGTTTCCAGGCTCTGGGTAAAAGATCTTTGGAAGGGGGCTCCTGGGTGGCTCAGTCATTAAGCGTCTGCCTTCGGCTCAGGTCACGATCCCGGGGTCCTAGGATCGAGCCCCACATCGGGCTCCCTGCTCGGTGGGAGGCCTGCCTCTCCCTCTCCCACTTCCCCCTGCTTTCGCAGGCTCTCTGTCAAATAAATAAATAGAATCTTTTTTAAAAAAATGGTGCCTGGGTGGCTCAGTGGGTTAAGCTGCTGCCTTCGGCTCAGGTCATGATCTCAGGGTCCTGGGATCGAGTCCCCCATTGGGCTCTCTGCTTGGCGGGGACCCTGCTTCCTCCTCTCTCTGCCTGCCTCTCTGCCTACCTGTGATCTCTCTCTGTCAAATAAATACATTTTAATTAATTAATTAATTAAAAAATAAATCTTTGGAAGGATGGCCCGGGCTGCCCCTGGAGAAACTAACTGAGCAGCTGGCGACAAGATGGGAGGGCAATTTCCTCAGGACACCTTTTTGTACCTTTTGAATTCTGAACCGTAGGAACACCCATTCAAAAGTGTGTAAGTGTGTGTGTGTGTTTTTAAGTCGAATTAAACAACAACTCCTCCAGGGCCAATTTTGGAAAAGGTGCCAGTTTTGAAACTCAAGAAGGAATTTAGAAACAATGTGTGAAAAATCTCTATTAATTGCATTTTCCAATTCATGATCCTTTAATAACATGGAAAGCCTGAAATGATGTGTTAAATACCATGATTTCAATTCTTTAAGCTCCTTTTGGATGCAACAGAAACTCATTACAGTGAGAAAAACAAAGGTTCAGCAGGACTTGCAAACTGAGGGAAACACGCAGCTGTTACAAAGGAGGAGGACATGGTTTATAAAACCGACTGGGCAGTTAAAATTAACCACACAGAATAAGCCCTGAACTCTTACTCTTTTCGTTTTGAAGCTTTCTCTGGACGAGTTGAATATGTACACTTTTCCCCACGAAGGGGGACTAAGCAGGCTGTCCACCCCCCCTACCCTGGCCACTGTTAAAGAAGTGTTTCATTGGTTCTTACCGGTTTATTCTTTTTTGCATCCCTGCTCCCATCTCTCACTTATCCTGGCTAAGGGAAATCAGCCCCACCCAGGTCACCAAGCACAATATTAGAGATTCTGCCAACAAACATAACAAAGCAGAAAACCTGCCTCTAATGGATGGTTTTCTGGAAACTAACACCTTGTCTTTGCTCCATGCTGCAAAAGGATAAGAGTGTAAAAATTCTGGGAAGAGATTATATACTAAGCCTTTGGTAAAACCTTACTTCAAATCGGTTTATGAGGTTGCTTTCCAAAAGTCACACACACACACACACACACACACACACACACACACACACACAAAGTCAAAGAATGGGAGCTCCCAGGCCCTCTCATTTTACCGCTAAGGAAAGCAGACCCAGGATAGTTAAAGGACTTACCCAAGGTCACACAAGGTGCTGGTGGCAGATCTCTGGGCTCCAGACCCACGCTTCCCTAAATGGTTCCATCTCCTGTGTCTCATTTTCAAAAGTCCTGCCTCTGATCCTGTCACACTGTCACACATGCCCTCATCTCTAGCAAGGTCCCTGCTTTTCCAGAAGAGTTCTCAAAGGATGAGCCACAATTCAAGTCTTGATACATGTGTTTCCTTTTCAGTTTTATAAAGAAAAACAATTGCAAGATAGTTTCACTTACTAAGTTGGGCGTGCTTTCTTTTCCTGATTAGGAAAGAGGATCTATGGCTGACGGTAACTATCCAAGAGAGCATTAGCAAGCAAGGTTTATTCTGCATTCTACCTGTCTGGGCCCCAAAACGTTCCTCATTCTTCAAAGCCCCCTCCAAATTCCCCCTCTTGGTGGTCGTCTTCTACTTCTCTGATCTACATGATCTCGCTAATTTTATTACATTCTCTCTTCGTGTACTTACTGTATTGATGGAATATCCTGATGTTTGTTTGGTGGGGGTTCATTTGGGCTCCCCAGACTTCAAGCACCATGCCATATTGTTTTTCTGTGGCGGTTTTTGGTTTTTTTCTCATCCGCCCTAGACCCAAGCTTGGTATTAGTAAGGTACTCAGCCGAGAAGGAACTTACCGGCTTGCCTACAGGTGCTTACTCATAACAGTTTCCTCCGCCAAGGAACATCCCTCCTCCTCACGCCTGAACACATTTTGCCCAAAAAAGACAGGAAAAGGATCCCAATTAAAGGAACGGTCAGTCTATGGTAGCTGCTTATTGTGGGCTGGGGTACACAGAGAACAGAGAATCCGCACCCCTGGCTGCATCTCCCCTCCCCACAGCCCTTGCGTTTCCCTCTCCTCCTTAGCCCTGGCTCTCTCAGTGCCCAACTAGGCTCCGCGATAGCCCCAACCTCATGGAGACACACAGCGTGCCTGGGAGCTGCTGATGCGGGAGCTACCTTGTCCTTTTGCTCTGTACCACTGGCACAGAAATGCAATCGCGAATGCAATTCGCAAGAAAACCTTATGTGTGTACACCACCTTGTGACGAGTTTGCAAACTACTCTCTCTCTCTCTCTCTCTCACACACACACACACAACCCTAAACACATCAAGTCCTCACACTTCCCACCATCAATCCAGGGATATTAGTACCCCAGCGTGTGATCCTTTTCTCTGTTTTCCTCACATGAGATGGACCAGAGGGAGGAAAAGATCAGCCCTGGAGATAAGTGGGAGTTTCAATACCTTTGTTCACCAGATTCAAAACGGAGATTTAAAACAGAAACCACTTTAAAAGCCTACTGTCATTTACCCTACCCCCTTTTTTTTGTAAAGAGGGAGCTGCAAGAAAATCACATGAAATAAGGGGTCCTTGGGGATTCTTGTGCTGCAGTGGTTTCAAGCTTAAAACAGCTAAGGGTCATCACAAGTCCAGCTTCCCCAGAA
Source organism: Taxidea taxus jeffersonii (assembly GCA_003697995.1). Taxonomy (NCBI): domain Eukaryota; kingdom Metazoa; phylum Chordata; class Mammalia; order Carnivora; family Mustelidae; genus Taxidea; species Taxidea taxus. Next base: position 3,985 of record RCUC01042171.1, read on the forward strand.
ATCGGCAATCCATGTGCTGGGCTACCCATCTGCCGCTGGGCTATAGTGCTCCAGCTCCTCGTGCCTTCCCAACCACTTCTGTTTACTCTGATTAGGGTTCCCAGCTCCACCTCTGGGCCAGCTCCCTTTTATCTGGGCACAAGGACTATCTCCTTTCTCCATATTTGGTGTGGGCAGCCAGTGGCCAGCGAAATACTAAAGAGTTAAGAGCAATAAGTTCTTGGGGCGCCTGGGTGGTGGCTCAGTGGGTTAAAGCCTCTGCCTTTAGCTCAGGTCATGATCTCAGGGTCCTGGGATCGAGCCCCACATCCGGCTCTCTGCTCAGCAGGGAGCCTGCTTCCCCGTCTCTCTCTCTGCCTGCCTCTCTGCCTACTTGTGATCTCTGTCAAATAAATAAAATCTTTTTTAAAAAGAGCTGTAAGTTCTTCTGCTTTAGTCTATTATTCAAACCTCTCTTCCTTCCCATTTCATCAGCTCTGCTCTCCTCCTCTTTAAATCTCCAGTACCATCTGGGGCACCTGGGTGGTTCCGTGGGTTAAGCCTCTGCCTTCGGCTCAGGTCATGATCTCAAGGTCCTGGGACCGAGCCCCACATCGGGCTCTCTGCTCGGCCCCACATCAGGCTCTCCGCTCGGCGGGGGGCCTGCTTCCCTTCCTCTCTCTCTGCCTGCCTCTCTCCCTACTTGTATCTCTGTCTGTCAAATGAATAAATAAAATCTTTAAAAAAAAATCTCCAGTACCATCTATTAGGATTTTGAATGGCTGGTATATTCCTAAAGTCTTTTGGGGGCACATGGGTGGCTCAGTTGGTTAAACATCTGCCTTTGGCTTGAGTCATGATCGCAGGGTCCTGGGATTGAGCCCCACGTCAGGCTCCCTGCTTAGCGGGGAGCCTGCTTCTCCCTGTCCTGCTCCCCCTGCGTGTTCTCTCTCTGCCAAGTAAAATCTTAAAGTCTTTCACAAGCAACGTTCTAATGTTCTAATGTCCACTTTATAGGTACAATCATTCATGGTACAGTATTAGGCCATTTGGTTTCTACACATTTCCTAGGTTTTTCGTGTAATTTGATGTCTTAACCAATGGGGCTGACCTGCTATGAATAAGGTGATGACAGGCTACTCTCTATTCAAGAAGGAAAAGTTGAGTAGTGTGCATTTTAAGACTTAAAAAAAAATGATATCCTCCAGCAGCATCAGTTTTAAAAGCATTTTTCTTTAAACTAGTTATTTCCTATCTTTGTTTTACAATAACTCAGTGTCTTCAGGTATTTCAAGATGTGCAATTCTCAAAGCAAAATCCCTATGAACTCATTATATGCATTACATGTTGTGGAGGACCTGGGTGGCTGTTGGTCAAGTGGCTGCCTTCGGCTTGGGTCATGATCCCAGGGTCCTGGGATTGAGTCCTACATCGCATCAGGCTCCTTGCTCAGCAGAGAGCCTGCTTCTCCCTCTGCCTGCCACACACCTCCCGCTGCCCCCTGCCACTTGCGTGCTGATGAATAAAATCTTTAAAAATAAAATGAGAAAGAAATACATATGTTGCTACCTATGGCCCTCTCCAGAGTCTTAGCATCACAAATTCACTCACAGAACCTTAACTGAGCACTTACTATGTACTAGGCCCGGTGCTGGGGAATATGGAGAAAAGATGAAAACATTTTCTCAGCCCTTGAAAAATTCAGTCTAGCAGGAAAAACAGATATACATGGTAATTAGGATAGGATGTGACTAGTGTTAAAATGCTAATAGATAAGAAAGCTCTAGGAGCATAAAGAAAGTGCCAGGCTGCCTTAAATAGAAGTTTGCAGTAGGAGTGGGGGGGTGAATTCCAGGAAGAAGATGTGTAGATGCATGAAAGGGACTCTTAAGATGAGCTTTGGCAAAGCACATGGTTAAAAAATAGCCTGTATGGAGGAGTGGCGAGAGATGGTGAAAAAATGCTGTAAGCCAAGTTCGGGGGTGGAGACTTGCTTCTGGGTGCCAGTGGTTCTCAAAATGTGGTACTGGACCACCAGCAGCAGCTTCACCTGGGAACTTGCTAGAAAAGCCAATTCTTGGGGCACTGGGTGGCTCAGGGGGTTAAGCCTCTGCCTTCAGCTCGGTTCGTGATCTCAGGGTCCTGGGACCGAGCCCCACATCCGGCTCTCTGCTCAGCAGGGACCCTGCTTCCCCCACTCTCTCTCTGCTTGTCTCTCTGCCTACTTGTGATCTCTCTCACTCTGTGAAATAAATAAATAATCTTAAATTTTTTTTTTTTTGAAGCCAATTCTTGGGTCCCAGGCTAAACCTGCAGCCCCAGAAGTCCTGGGCTCAGGGCCCAGTCATCTGTGTTTTCACAAGCCCTCTGGATGATTCTAAGCCATACTGCACCTTGAGAACCACTGCTGTGGGCGATGGTTGGAAACTTCTGAAGGGTCTTAAGCAGAGACCAGACTGGAGAAGATCCGAAGTGGGAATCTGACCAGTTAAGCTCAAGAGCGGACTACAGAGCAGTTAGAGGAAAAACCAAGTCACCCTTGAATCAACACGGCATGAAGTGAGGGCTTAGATGAAGGCCACAGGAATGGAGAGGAAACGGATTTTAGAGAGGTTTTACAGGTGCCCCAGATTCAATCAGGTGACTCGGAAATAGCCATCTGAGGGTTTTCACATAAAAGCTGTCACCTGGTCCAAGGTATCAACCACTAGCTGTTTTAAGAAAGGAGTGCTCCACACAGTCCCTAGAAAAAGGGGGGAGATGGAGGACAAGGTCTGTGTTTCCACAGGGTCAAAAGCAAAGGGTGCCCGGGCTAATCCATGAGTCTTCTTGGTCAGCTTGGCCGTTCGACTTCTCACAGGCAGTCGGTCACCCGGCATTCATATGAACATAAAAATGTTTTGTGAACTGGGTTAGCATGAATCAATCCTTGATACTGACAATTTCGGGACGTGCATGCAAAATTAAATCTCAAATGCTGCAAAGCTGAAACAAGGGCATTGGTTCTGGGGATCTAACCAAGGCACGGCCAAAGTGAGACCCTGCTAGAGCCTTCTTTTCATCCTCACTTCATCTCGGATCACACAGCCCACTTAATTCAGGAAGAAGCTGGGATGAATGAAAGAATCACTCTGCTATGCCCCAAAGGTCAAGGAAGTTGGGTGTAATTGTACTTTCTAATTTGGAAGGCAGGATTTAGCTGAGGCAATCTTCAATTTCCTGACTGAGAGGAGAGAGGGGTCCAGGTCAACCCATATGGCTAATTTACCTAATGAGAATTTTGCAGGGCACAATCCCTATCTCTATTAGGACTCTGGATAGCTCTCATGATGGACTGCTTGTTCTTCCGGCTGATACCGGTAACTGGGCTTATTTGATTCTCTTATTTTGTCCAAGAGTATTCCCCAATCAAAAACTGCACTGTTGGGACGCCTGGGTGGCTCAGTGGGTTAAGCCGCTGCCTTCGGCTCAGGTCATGATCTCAGGGTCCTAGGATCGAGTCCCGCATCGGGCTCTCTGCTTGGCAGGGAGCCTGCTTCCCTCTTTTACTCTCTACCTGCCTCTCTGCCTACTTGTGATCTCTCTCTGTCAAATAAAATCTTTAAAAAAAAACCTGCACTGTTTTTATTCAATTTGAGAGCTATGAGGGACCCTGGAGATGAAAACAAAACTTTCATATTACAGTTGAGGAAAACAAAAAGCCTCAAAGAGTAAATCACCTCATCTATTTATTGTAGGATTGCAAGATTCCCTAGAATACTACAAGGTGGCAGGACAAGATTCAGAGTGACACGGATCATCTGCCCACTTAAATTTTAGACAATATTTAAAATGCCTCTATTTTCCATCTTAAACATTTTTTAAAAAACAGAAAAAGAAGAGTACCAAATTACTTAATTGGGCTATTAGAGGATGGGGAAGATTTTCTTGTAGTTTCTTAATTGTTTTTCAGAAACTAGAGTTAAGGGGCACCTGGGTGGCTCAGCTGGCTAAGCATCTGACTCTTGGATTTCGGCTCAGGTTAGGATCTCAAGGTCCTGAAATCAAGCCCCACCCTGGGCTCCATGCTGGGTGTGGAGCCTACTTAACATTCTCTCTCTCTTACCCCACCCTCTCAAAAAAAAAAAGAAATTAAAATTAAATGTCAAAGCTTCAGGAGAAAACAATTAAAAATTTTAAAAATTGGGGAGAAACATGCATTATTTTATAAGCTATTCTGTTTTCGGTCTTCACCTACAAAGCGGTAACTTTATACTAAATATTGCCCATTACATCTTTTTTTTAATTTGACAGAGAGATCACAGGCAGGCAGAGAGAGAGATGGGGAGGCAGGCAGAGAGAGAGAGAGATGGGGAAGCAGGCTCCCTACCTAGCAGAGAGCCCGATGTGGGGCTCGATCCCAAGAACCTGGGAACATGACCTGAGCCGAAGGCAGAGGCTTTAGCCCACTGAGCCACCCAGGCGCCCCTAAATATTGCCCATTACATCTAATTATATATCACATGTGAAGGGAATCTATCACTACTACCCCTTACAGATTTGAGAAACTCCGAAGTTTCAAATATCCTGGTATCTGAGTAAACCTGGTTATTTTGGGAGTTCTAGAAATGCTTCAGAAACTAGTTTAATCTTGTATCCTGTTGGGCTGTACACGTGAACAACTTGAAAGGCACATTTGGCCTGTTCCCTGTTTTCCAAACCTCCCATTGCTTTCTACCACAAATATACAGTAATCTAGAAGTTGGTGTCCACTCCCTAGTCAATATCCTTTATATAGCATTTTATAGGCAGATTTCCAAGCACTTAAAGGAAACATGGACGAGATTTCCATCATCAAGAATATATTAAATTCCAGGTGCGCCCTGGCTGAAACAGTAGACTTTTCCCCTTCTCTCTGGAATTCGCATTAAGAACGCAATGCATTCCAATAGAACAGGGCTGCTTTTTAGGCAAGAGCCAAAGGATCCCATTTTCCAGGTCTGGGGCCATCTCTTTATTTCCCTCAAAGGTCAAAAACCCGGGACCGCTTTCATTTACTATTTTGCCCTCTCGCTCCCGAAGGTGAGGTCTCTTGGATTCTACTGGGGCAGAAAAGCAACTTCAGTCCGGACAGAGCAGATGTCAGTTAGTTTACCCAGAGGGGAAACCGCGGAACATTGAAAAAGAGCAGGAAGGCCGGAGATGGGTGTAAAACGGTCCGCCCTAGGACTGGCGCTCCACCTGATCGGGGCCCTGCCTTTCCAGCCTTCGTCTCCACACCGGCCGGCTCCATGTGAAACCGGTCATGTGAGCCTGTTTACAGCCGAGCAGCTGGTGCAACCATCAGGATCCGTGCGGAGGTACAGGAAGAGGGACGGATGCAGGCCACGTACCCCTGCCATCCCCCGCCACTATTCCACGAAGGCATTCGCTCTCCCTCTCTGCCTCGCTACCCCACTTTCACCTCCCTCCAGCCATCCCGGGACGCCTTGCTTCAGCCCCGCCGATTTCCTCCCAGTTGCTCGCCGGGGGAGCGGGGGGGGGGGGGCACCAGCCGGGTTAGGAAGAGGAGGAGTTAGGGCGAGGACGGTGTCACCCCATATGGGGAGTCAGCCTCCCTCCCCTAGCCCTCCTCGCCACATCCGCCAAAGAGTTGTCCCTGGAGCCTCATCCCCGGGGCAACCGAACTCTGCCGGGCGGGCACCGGGGGGATCCCGAGCCTGCTGCCTCCGCCCGGGCACTGGAAAGGCGCGCACCGGCCGGCCCGACCCTGACGCCGGGCTCCGCGGGCGGCGGGGCGGCTGACAGCCAGAGATGGGGCAGAAAGGGCTCCATCTGCCCGCTCCCCGCCTCCCACCCGCAGCCCGGCGCCGCCGAGCCCCGCCGTCACAGAGCCAAGCTCCGGGGTTGGGTACGGCTCGTTCTCTGCGCGGGGTCTCTCGGCAGCGTAACTTCCACGTCTTCCCGAAGTCGGAGGAAGTGGGTGACGGGACGGTGGGGGGGACTCTCACCTCGGCAACACCGGCTCCTCGGAAAGCAGCAGCCACTGCTCCTCCGGTCCTTTGTCAGCGTCTCTAGGCTGCACTGCCTGCTGGGATACCGGAGGACTCAAATGCCACCTCTCTCCGCCCTCGAGGATGAGCTGCGGCTGGGGGTGGGTGGGAAGAGGAGAGGAGGTGGAGCCGGGGGCGGGGCCGGCCCGGGGGCGGAGCCTCCTTGCTCACCTGGCCTCTCGGGTTTTTTCCTTCTCCGTGCTCCAAACTTCTTCCCGCTGTCTCGGAGCTTTCCCTCTTCTGTCCTCTCCTCTCGTCCCCTCCCGCCGCCCCTTGAGGAGACCGGAGACCCTCACTGAGGGTCGTTCCTCTTTGCACTTGTCGGGAAGTCATCCTCGGTTCCCTCCTCCCCCTTCTTCCTCCAGGCACGCGCGCACACGCGCGCACACACATGCATACAGGACTTACCCAAGGCTAGTTGACTGTACCGCCGAGACATTGCTTATTAACTACCTTTCTCCACTCCGTCCTCAGGGCTGCAGATTCTGTGTCGGGCCCCAAGACTTTTTGCCTGGAGCTGTGCGGTAGCCTCCTGGTTGGGCTCTCTCTGCTTCCACGCTTGCCTTTGCCCACGCCATCTCCCAGATGCCAACCAGAGGGATTTATCTAAGATGTACAGGTGACCTCTTACTTCCCCGCTTAAAACCTTTCAATGTCTCAGAAGTGCCTCCAGTCCCTCGGCATGGTATAGAAGGTCCTCTGTAATCCTTTTCTGATGCACCCATACTCTAACGCCTCCCGGGAAGACAGCGGGTCCGGCGACCAGGCTGCCCGCCCCAAATTCTCCCCCTTGAAAGTAATGTCCACAGGCCCCTTGGAATAGCATTAAAGTTGGAATACTCAGAATGAAATGTTAATGCTCTTCAGAAAGCCACATGTTCCCTCCCTACAAGTAGAAGTCCCAAAGAATTACCCTCCATTGCCCCCCACGAGCAGTGCGCTGCAGGTAGATCTCCCTTGGGCTCAGGCTTCTGATGCCTTTGCTCCTTGGTTCCTTTCTCTGTCTTTGGAATACCTACCTGCCTTTCAAGGCCCAGTGGAAATGCTACTTCCTCCAACAAACCTTCCAGGATCTTCCATGAGAACTATTAACTCCAGCTTATTCTGCTTTGCAGTTCTTCCTGACTTAGGTAATCACTACTTGTGTGCTCTGCCATCCTTTCTCTCCTACCTATGAATTCCTCAAAGCGACCCCCAGCTGCTACCTGTCTAATCCAGAAAAGGCATCTGTATAATTGGCAGACATGAAATCCTTCAGCTCCATGGCATCCGAAGCCCTAACTAGGCCCAGAAAGGAGCCCAGGCCAGGCTTCAGCAGGAACATCTTCGTGTTGGCCCAGTCACATGCCATTTTGCAAACACAAACTGGTTAGACAGCAGAGTGTTGGCGATTGCAAAAGACCCAAAGCGTGGACTTCCCTTGCAGGTCAGACAGGCTTGTGGTATAATATCTGGTTGTGGAAAATGTAACTGGTACAGTTCACATGAGAATCCACTGTAGACAGATTTCATGGTGACACAGAAAATAACTGAGTATCTGGGGGCGCCTGGGTGGGTTAAAGCCTCTGCCTTCGGCTCGGGCTTCGGCCTGGGATCCAGGCCCACATCCAGCTCTCTGCTCAGCAGGGAGCCTGGTTCCTCCTTTCTCTCTCTCTCTCTGCCTGCCTCTCTGCCTACTGGTGATTTCTATCTGCCAAATAAATAAATAAAATCTTAAAAAAAAATAACTGAGTCTCCAAAGGCCAGAAATATCTCCTCTGTCAGGAGGCTGTGGACCCCTATTTGCCTCAGTCTACCTTTGGGCTCCGGGTCTCCTCAGGCCCTGTACCCCACGTTACAAGGTATTCTTTTGCAAAAGTAGGCATCTTGCTTTGTGTTATTCTTTTTTTTTTTAAAGATTTTATTTATTTATTTGACAGCGAGATCACAGGTAGGCAGAGAGGCAGGCAGAGAGAGGAAGGGAAGCAGGCTCCTCGCTGAGCAGAGAGCCCGATGTGGGGCTCAATCCCAGGACCCTGGGATCACAACCTGAGCCAAAAGCAGAGGCTTTAACCCACTGAGCCACCCAGGCACCCCGCTTTGTGTTATTCTTGCATCATTTAGTGTGTATTTGTTTTTTCGCCAGTTATATTTCAAGCTACACTCCGGCAGGTTTCCTCGCCCCTAAAATGGGGGAGCGCAAGAATCCTTGGCCTACCGGGTTGACTAGGCTTTTAGGAGGTTCTAGTGCGGTGATATTTATAGTATCTGTGGTAATATAACGATAGGATGCTCTTCAGACATAATGTCTGTTTTATTATTAAAAGCCTTTACACTCTCCTGCTTAGGTATGTGTGTTTAACAGTTCATCTTAGGAATCAAGCCCTCATTGCAAATTCCTAGGGTGATGCTTTACATCAGGATTTCCCAAACTGGCCTGAAGGGAAGAATCACCTGGAGCCCTTGTTTGAAACATTCCCAGAACCCCCCCCAGACCCACCGAATTCCCAGGTAAGATTCTGCCCCAACAGTTCTAAAGGTGTGGGTTTTTCTATGCCACCCAAACAACTCTCTGACACCGTCCTACAGTTCATCTCAATTCTGACATTATTGTGAAAATTAATACAGGGGAAACCTCACTAAAATGGAGTCGGGGGGGGTTGGCAGGGGCGGCTCTTGACACCCCTCGTGGTCCGTAACCCGCAGGAAGAGAAGGAACTTGCAGGTGGGATTTTACTAGCCCAGGGGGAAGAAGGAAGGCTTCCTCCCGCCCCCAGCGACAGCCCAGCCAATGAGAAGCCACTACACTTCCAACTCCCAGTTTACTCCAATGGGCTTCTTGTTTACAACTGCCCCCTTTCCTCCACCGTCCTTCCTTCCTCCTCTAGGCTTGCCTAGGGTTTTGCCATAGCTTGCTTGTCCCAGGTTGCAGTTCTCTGCTTTTCTTGAATAAAACCCCTTTTCGCTGGTAAAATAATGCGTCGTTTTATTTTTTGAAGGGTAACACTGTCGACCTGGAGATAGCATCAGATCCCCCAGGGTCAGGCCTCCGCCCTCCGTCTTACAAGGCTGCCCTCCGCTTCAGATACCAATCGCCAGTACAGGTGGTTGCCTGTACTTCTTGCGAACCGGCTGTAAATCAAAGGTGCTCACGCCCCCCTCCCTGGGTTCAGTTAATTTGCTGAAGCAGCTCACAGGACTCAGGAAACCAGTTTACTCCCTCAATTACCAGCTTCTTACAGAGGATGTGAAAGGATAGGTAAGGAGAGGTCCCGAACAAAGGAGCGTCTGTCTGTCCCCGTGGAGTTTGGGACCCAGCATGGTGACATGTGGAAGTGTTCCGGTTCACCAACCTGGAAACTCCCCAAACCCTCTTCTTTGGGCTCTTTATGGGGGCTTCAATAGCTGATTACGTCATGCGCCACTTTTGCTCGATTCAACTTCCAGCCCCTCTTGCTTCGGGCGAGGTCAGGGGGGTGGGACAGGAAGGGTCAAGCTTCCAATCACGTGGTTGGTTCCCCTGGAGTCCCTCTCAGTAGAAGAATCAACAGTACAATTAGGAATCCCCCAGGGGGATTCTTCTCTTCAGGCAAGGGTGGGAGACACTGCCATTCCCAGGTACTCACCTATCGGAATGAATTGGTTTAGGATTCTTTCTGGGAAAGACCTTCACAGATAGAGATCATGGCGGGAGCAGAACTTTGGAGGAGGCTCCAGAGGACGAATCTCAGTCTGCAGTCTGTGTCACGATTGTGTCGGCAAGCCCTTCAGGCAAAGCCTTCCCCTTGAAGGCCCTTGTCCTGCCCCCAGGCTCTAAGAAACTGGCTTGAGGCCCTGTGGCCTGCAAAGAATCTGATCTACCAGCCAAAGACAAAGTGTTCATCCTTTCATTTTGAGGCCTTTGCTGCCTGCATCCAACTGGTGGTTTCCCAGGGTTTTCTCAGCGGCGCGAGGGTCTGATGACCAACACTCCCTTTGGATCCCTCTCTTCAGAATTTCCTCAGCTCCTAAGCAGACCTCTTTCACAGCAGTGAAACACTGTTATTGTCGTTGTTCTCCTGTTCATCTCTGAGGTGATGAGGGCTGGATTTGGTCTTGTCCATCCTTGTGTCCCCAGGATGTAGCATGGTGTCTGATGGGTTATAGCTAAGGGTGTATGGTGGGCTGGTGTGTGAAACTGTTGCCTGGCGGCTTCCCCTGCTTGACTGGGAGGTCACTGAGGGCAGGCACAGGTCAATTCTGTATCCTCGTGCCCTCGCCTCACGCCATGCAGGGTCATGGGTCAGCAAGTGTTTACTACGGAAGAGCGAACGATCTCCCTTTTTGATAGAGCCCATGTTAGCTACGTGGGGAGAGAGGTGATCTGCTAGGCACCTGCACGGACAGTCTTGGCATTAGGACTGGGAGAGATCAAACTGCTCACAGCCTTAACAAAGGTGAGCAACTTTTGATCCCAGGTGGTTTTGAGAAGGACCTTCTGAGCGAAGGGGGGGGTATTGCTTAGCTCTCCCATTACCTTGAGATGGGGGCTGGGACTGGAAGATGTAGCTAAAATGAGGGGGACAATCCACACAGCTTCAAGCGCATTCTCCTCAGCTGACGATCCAGACACGTGGCAAATGCAGGCATACAAGGGCATTAGAGGTCATGACTTTAATTCTAGACTGTTCAGACATATTGCATTGCTATTCCTTTTGGACGCCTTTGCCCAGAGTTCCTCTCCTTTCATTCTTCCCATAGCTCATTTGGGGGGGAAAATAAGTAATAGGAATCATATTAGCAGGCGTCTAGTGATGGGGAAGAGAGACAATTTGAATTGTCTAGAGTAGTTTTTGCGAAAGAAGGAACTGATTTCCCTTGTCCCACCAATTAGCTGTATGAACTTGAGCAAATCCTTTACTTCATCCCGGACCTCAAAATTCACCCATCTGGGGGCGCCTGGGTGGTTCAGTGGGTTAAAGCCTCTGCCTTCCGCTCAGGTCATGATCCCAGGGTCCTGGGATCGAGACCAGCATCGGCTCTCTGCTCAGCGGGGAGCCCGCTTCCTCCTCTCTCTCTCTGCCTGCCTCTCTGCCTACTTGTGATAGCTCTCTCTGTCAAATAAAGAAATAAAATCTTTTTTTTTTTAATTCACCCATCTGTATGATGAGGTTGCTGGACTACAATGAGTGTTTCACAGGCCTGGCCAGAAATATCTGTTCAAGATCCTGGACATAGACTTTCTCCTGCCCTCATTCCTCACCCAAACTTACAGAATCAACCACAGAAACACGGTTCTGCAGTTCTCGTCCCCTTTACCCAATGACCCATATGAGAAAAATAAAAATTACGAAATGATCCATTAGTCAAGAACATTTACTGAATTTCCTGCTAGATGTCAACACTATGTATGAATGGCTTTGTTTTATTCCTTAAGTGGTGGGAGCATTTTTCATGCTCCAGGAGCGTGAAGTGGCCTCAGGGACACCAAGAGGAGCTTATGACTTAGTGAGCCTGTGGGCAGAGCTAAGGATGGTTGTTGTTGTCTTCTGCTGTGGCAACCACAACACCTGTGCTCTTAGCACCTGGGGAGTTTCAACACTGTCACACGAGGCTTTCTGTTCACCACACTAGGGAATATTGACCAAGACAGGGAGACAATCTTGGGCATAGTGTTAAGAGGAAAGAAGCAAAAGTCAAGAATTCCTTTTGACTAGAGAGGATGACTGTGGAACGAGGCATGTGAGGCCGTGTGGCTTACAGGAAGAAGCATGGAGTCATGGGCTGTGGAAACTGGGGTAAGTTGCTTCACTTCCCTGGGCTCAAAACCTACATTTGTCAAGCCTTCCTTCAGATCATGGCCTGAAGAGAGGAAATAATGCCATGCTTGTGAAGAGATGACACCATTGAAGGCACCTGGGACATGACACTTATTATCATGAAGAATTTGAGAGCTGATGAAGAAAGAAAGACCATGGGCCACTGAGACTGATCAACTTGATCACAAAAACTCAAGGGCAGTCCCTAGTATC
>RCUC01042173.1:0-57191 GCA_003697995.1 Taxidea taxus jeffersonii
CCCCCCCCTTCACTTTTCCTTTCATTCTCCTAATGTCCTCTATGTTATTCCTTATATTCCACAAATAAATGAAATCATAATGATAATTGACTTTCTCTGCTTGACTTATTTCACTCAGTATAATCTCTTCCAGTCCCATCCATGTTGATGCAAAAGTTGGGAATTCATCCTTTCTGAAGGCTGAGTAATATTCCATTGTATATATGGACCACATGTTCTTTATGCATTCATCTGTTGAAGGGTATCTCAGCTATTTCCACAGTTTAGCTATTGTGGACATTGCTGCTATGAACATTGGGGGACATGTGGCCCTTCTTTTCACTACATCTGTATCTTTAAAGTAAATACTCATTTGTGCAATTGCTGGGTCATAGGGTATCTCTATTTTTAATTTTTTGAGGAATCTCCACACTGTTTTCCAAAGTGGCTGCACCAACTTGCATTCCCATCAACAGTGTAAGAGGGCTCCCCTTTCTCCACAGCCACCCCAACATTTGTTGTTTTTTGCCTTGTTAATTTTTGCCATTCTAACTGGTGTAAGGTGGTATCTCAATGTGGTTTTGATTTGAATCTCCCTGATGGCTAATGATGATGAACATTTTTTCATATGTCTGCTATCCATTTGTATGTCTTCATAGGAGAAGTGTATGTTAATGTCTTCTGCCCATTTTTTTGACTTGATTATCTGTTTTTTGGGTGTTGAGTTGCAGAAGTTCTTTATAGATCTTGGATATCAGCCCTTTGTCTGTAGTGTCATTTGTGAATATCTTCTCCCATTCCATGAGTTGCCTCTTTGTTTTGTTGACTGTATCTTTGCTGTGTAGAAGCTTTTGATCTTGATGAAGTCCCAAAAGTTCATTTTCTCTTTTGTTTCCCTTGTCTTTGGAGACATGTCTTGGAAGAAGTTGCTGTGGCGGATGTCGAAGAGGTTGCTGCCTATGTTCTCCTCTAGGATTTTGGTGGATTCATGTCTCACATTGAGGTCTTTCATCCATTTTGAGTTTATCTTTGTGTATGGTGTAAGGGAATGGTCTAGTTTCATTCTTCTCTACATTGCTGTACAATTTTCCCAGCACCATTTATTGAAGAGACTGTCTTTTTTCCACTGGATATTTTTTCCTGCTTTGTCAAAGATTATTTGACCATAAAATTGAGGGTCCATATCTGGGCTCTCTACTCTGTTCCATTGGTCTATGTGTCTGTTTTTGTGCCAGTACCATGCTGTCTTGGTGGTCACAGCTTTGTAATAAAGCTTGAAATCAGGCACATGATGCCCTCAGCTTTGTTTTTCTTTTTCAGGATTTCCTTGGCGATTTGGGTCTTTTCTGGTTCCATACAAATTGTAGGATCATTTGTTCCAGCACTTTGAAAAATTCCAATGATATTTTGATCACGATGGTGTTGAAAGTATAGATTGCTCTGGGCAGCCTCGACATTTTAACAATACTTATTCTTCTGATCCATGAGCGTGGAATGTTTTTCCATCTTTTGTGTCTTCTTCAGTTTCTTTTATGAGTGTTCTGTAGTTTCTCGAGTAGAGATTCTTCACCTCTTTGGTTAGGTTTATTCCAAGGTATCTAATGGTTTTTGGTGCTATTGTAAATGGAATTGATTCTCTAATTTCCCTCTCTAGAGTTTCATTGTTAGAGTATAAGAAAGCAACTGATTTCTGTGCATTGATTTTGTATCCTGCCACATTACTGAATTGCTGTATGTGTTCTAATAATTTGGAGGTGGAGTCTTTTGGGTTTTCCATATAAAGTATCATGTCATCTGCGAAGAAAGATTGTTTGACTTCTTCATTGCCAATTTGAATACATTTTATTTCTTTTTGTTTGATTGCTATTGCTAGGATTTCTAGTACTATGTTGAAGAATAGTGGGGAGAGTGGGCATCCTTGTTGTGTTCCTGATCTCAATAGGAAGGCTCTCAGCTTTTCCCTATTGAGAATGATATTCACTTTGGGCTTTCCATAGATGGATTTTATGATGTTGAGGGATGTTCCCTCTATCCCTATACTCTGAAGAGTTTTAATCAGGAAAGGATGCTGTACTTTGTGAAATGCTTTTTCTTCATCAGTTGAGAGGACCATGGGTTTCTTCTCTCTTCTTTTACTGATTTATTCTATCACATTGATTTGCAAATGTTGAACCACTCTTGCAACCCCAGGGTAAATCCCACCTAGTCATGATGGATAATCTTTTTAATGTACTCTTGGATCCTACTAGCTAGAATCTTGTTGAGAATCTTGGCATCCATATTCATCAGGGATATTGATCTGAAATTCTCCTTTTTGATGGGGTCTTTGCCTGGTTTGGGGATCAGGGTAATGCTGGCTTCATAGAAAGCGTCTGGAAGTTTTCTTTCTGTTTCTATTTTTTGAAACAGCTTTAGGAGAATAGGTTATTATCTTTTCTTTGGATGTTTGGTAGAATTCCCCAGGGGATCCATCAGGTCCTGGACTCTTGTTTTTTGGGAGGTTTTTGATCACTACTTTAATCTTGTTACTAGTTATTGGTCTATTCAAGTTGTCCATTTCTTCCTGTTTCAGTCTTGGAAGTTTATAGTTTTCCAGGAATGCATCCATTTCTTCTAGGTTGCTTACCTTATTGGCATATATCTGTTGATGATAATATAAGGTGAGCCTTCTTATCTTTCTTTGGGCTGGTGGAGAACGTTTGTGTTTTGCTATATTCTTTTCTGGTACCTGATTTATGTGCCAGAGAATTGAACTGAAAATGATTGGATTCCTTTCTTCACCATGCAGTGTCAAAAATTTTGGGGGAAATAAGCCATTTCAGGATTTAGCTGGGACACTGTGTACATTTTGCCTGAATAGAAGTGGTTAATGGATCATTTCCTCTCCTACATGACTTCAGAAGATTTATAACAATGTCATGTAAAGTTAGAATGTCACATTCAAATGTTATATATTTGTCTTTCATGTTTTAACTCAGGAAGGGTATGTTAATTGTTTGAAATTTTGCTGGTTGTAAAAAGTAATATCCTTAAATCAATTAAGATTTTGATGAGGAATTTCTGACTTCCCATCCATTCATGTAAATGTAAATACATGTATATAACTATACACAAATGTGTATATATACATATACATTTACATTTTGAACATTTACATTTTCTCTTATCTATGGATGTATATGTTTATATGATTAATATTAAATGAAAGCAAATGATATAGATTATTAGTAAATTAATGCAATCCTGGACATGGTATAGTGTCTAGATTACAAGGACTAATAATTAGATCCTGTGTTGGTTTGAATATACTTCATATTTTAGCATTTTAGCTGGATTTTACCAGCATGGTGACATTTAAAGAATATTTACAGAACTAGGAATTCTTTAATTTCAAGGAAAAGAGAAGTGAGTTAGGGGAAATCTGAGGGGGAGATGAACCATGAGAGACTGTGGATTCTGAGAAACAAACTGAGGGTTTTGGAGGGGAGGGGGGATGGGGGGTTGGGTGAGCCTGGTGGTGGGTATTAAGGAGGGCACGGATTGCATGGAGCACTTGGTATGGTACATAAATAATGAATCTTGGAACACTTAAAAAAAAACAAATAAAATACCTAATAGTTAAAAAAAAAACAAAACTAAGCAGAGATAAGGGACATGTATTGTCTTGTAGAAAGAAGGCTTTTCTCTCTGTTCCTTCAGAAGACTGTATCAAAAATAAGCCAAAGCTGATAAGCCTGGGTATCTTCTGCCCAGATTTCTTTCCTGAGCCCAATTTCTTCTGTCCCATTTTCTTCTGTGCCAATTTCTTCTATCCTAACTTGAAATGCATCTCAGGCTTAAGGTGAAACTTAACTCCTTTTGCCCTACTTCCCTCTAAACTCGCTTCCTTTGCTGACTTCCCCACTTTTCTTATTACACAGTCGTTCACCATTACACCTGTACCAGAAACCTGGAATCATTCCCAACTCCTCCATTTCCTTTCCCTCTGAGCCCTCTGCATGTCTTCAGTCACAGAATTTGTTCATTGTCTCTCATGTTCATTGTTTCATCTTATTTCCAGCCTTGCCTGAATTTTCACCTTTTCTTAATCCAATTTCTGTATTAAAGTCAGTGTGGGCTCTCAAAAGCCATTTATTACAGTTTCTCCTTTGCTTAAAATCCTTAGTTGCTTTCCATTCTTTGCACAGTCTGATCACTTAGGCCTCCAATGGTTCTTATTACCTGACCCCCTCCTGTCTTTCAATATGTGTCTTCTATTAGCTCCCACATATCCCTTAACCTATATTCTATTTCTATAAATCATTTCTGATACTCTTTATGTCACTGTACTTGTATAAGCTATTCCTGTTATTCAGAAAATTCATGTTTGTCATCTGTTTTGAAAATTACTTCATGTAGAAAACTCAGTTCAAATTTTTCTCTATGAGGCTGTTTTTTCTACATCACCACTCCCTTTTTTTTTGAGCCACTTCATATCATAATTATATCTTTGTTTTTTGAAAGGAAAATAGTCTACTAAAAGGTAGCTGTTCAGAAAGGTTCTAATGTACTCCTCTCTATCATGGCTTGAAAATGGGGGGATCCAATTAAAAATACTTTAGTATATACCTTTGGGATAATTTGGGGAGGGAAAAAGTCTAGCGAGTGTTAAAGCCTATGGGCCTGAGAAATAGAGATTATTTATGAAGAAGAACACAGATGAAAATATTTTTTATGTTTCTAGTTTCTAATTCTATACTTGGTGAATAAAAAGCATGCTTAATTTTTTTAAAAAATCTAATGGAAATAATTTCACTAAGCCAAGTGTCAACAATTGTTGCCCATGAAGCAATAATTATAATTATTAGCACTTTTGTGTGCTCATTTTCCAAAAATTTTATATACTTTGTAATACTCTCCCTGTTTCACAAATGAAAAAGTCAATGCATAATGGAGTTAAATCCAAGTTTATGCAGATTTCAAGTGGCAGAGCTGGGACTCGTATTCAGATCTGTGTGATTTGTCCTAATCTCTCAATTTCACAGAAGAAAATTACTATGTGACCTTGAGAAAATCATTACAGGGGAAATACATGCAATTATAATAGAATAATAATATTCTTTATGACTATAAGTGTATATATATGAATATATTAGAGTAATGATATTCTTTATGAATACAGTTCTGATATGATCTAAAAAGAATTCTAGCCTTTTTTGCTTCCAGAAAAACCCTAAACTTTATATTATGGCACAATTAAAAATTTATTTGATGAGAGCACTCAGAAAAATACACAAATCATAATTTTAGGTCAAGACTTCACAAAGGTAACATACCTGCAGTTCCACATCAAATAAAAAGATAATATGTTGGCAACAATTAAGACAGCCCTATGAGGGGCGCCTGGGTGGCTCAGTGGGTTAAGCCTCTGCCTTTGGCTTGGGTCATGATCCCAGGGTCCTGGGATCAAGCCCCACATTGGGCTTTCTACTCGGCAGGGAGCCTGCTTCCTCCTCTCTCTCTGCCTGCCTCTCTGCCTACTTGTGATATCTGTCTGTCAAATAAAAAATTAAACAAAATTAAAAAAAGACAGCCCTATGAAACTCTGTAATAGTCATAAACTTTTCACACCTTCTCAAAGTTAACCTTTATCCTGATTTGTAATGCCTCAATGTAATTTTATTTTTAACCTAATGTAAATGCAGTTGCATAATATAGTTTTGTAACTGACTTTTTCACTCAATGATATGAGTTGCATTCATGATGCATATTGCATTTGTTTATTAATTTTCATGGCTGGATAGTATTCCTTCCTGTGAATATACAGTTTTTTAAAAAAGATTTTTATTTATTTATTTGACAGAGAGAGAGATTACAAGTAGGCAGAGAGTTAGTCAGAGAGAGGAGGGGGAAGCAGGCTTCCTGCCGAGCAGAGAGCCCGATGCGGGGCTCGATCCCAGGACCCTGAGACCATGACCCGAGCGGAAGGCAGGGGCTTTAACCCACTGAGCCACCCAGGCGCCCCTACAATTTAATTATATATTCTACTGTTCAGAAAATTTGGGCCGGTTCCAGTTTGGGATCATTATGAATCCCACTGCTGTGAACATAATTGTACATATATTTTCATGAATATATGTATGCTTTTGTATTGAGTATATACCTAAGATTGAAATTGCTGAATTACTGGGTATATGCATATTTAGCTTTACAGGCAATACAGAAGAGTTTTCCTAAATTGATGCATAAATTTATATACTCTCATTAGTAGTGGATAAAGTACAAATTGCTTCATATCCTCATCAGTACTTGATATTGTCAGATTGTTAATGTGAGCCTTGATGGTTGTTTTCTAACAGCATCTCTTGTGAATGTTTGCATGTAGTGATGACTAATGAGATTAAAAACACAATGACAGTTGTTTCATTGGCTGTTAAGAATATCTGTTTTTTTTTTTTAATATCTGTTTTTTGAAATGCCTGTTAGAATATGTTTCTCTTAGTGACTTGTTGCAGTTATTTAAAAATAGGTATTCAGGATTTTAATCATTTGTTGGTATCTAGATTACAATTTCTTTTTTTTTAGCTTTTATGAGGTACTTTGTCCTTTTACTTTTTAATGATATCTTTTTTAATACACAGAAGTTTTATGTTCAATATACTCCACTTAAGTATTTTCTATTATGATTAGTGTTTTTTTTGTCCTGAGTTTAAAAATAAATTTTTCCACTCTGTGACCCAAAATATATTCTCCTGAATTGTCATATAGGGACTTAACTGCTTTTATAAAAAAAAGATTTTATTTATTTATTTGACAGAAAGAGAGAGAGATCACAAGTAGGCAGAGAGGCAGGCAGAGAGAGAGGGAGAAGCAGGCTCCCCTCTGAGCAGAGAGCCCAATGCGGGACTCAATCCCAGGACCCCGAGACCATGACCTGAGCTGAAGTCAGAGGCTTAACCCACTGAGCCACCCAGGTACCCCTAAAGTGTGTGTTTTTTTAAAAGATTTTATTTATTTTATTTGACAGAGATCACAAGTAGGCAAAGAAGCAGGCAGAGATAGAGGGGTAAGCAGGCTCCCTGCTGAGCAGAGAGCCTAATGTGGGGCTCTATCCCAGAACCCTGGGATCATGACCCGAGTCTAAGGCAGAGGCTTTAACCCACTGAGCCACCCAGGCGCCCCTGAGATTTAATTGCTTTACCTATCATATTACAATCCATCTAGTGTTTCTGGTGTGAGGAAGGAATGAATGTCTGGTTTTTTTTTCCCATTTAGATCAAACTAATGTAGCATGATTTATTGCAAAGACCATGTTCTGCACTGTCACTTTTAATAAAATGCTTATACATATATGGGTCACTTTATGGACTCCAATCCAGTTTAATTTGTACATTTCCCTGTAGTTATGCCAATACCACATTGTTTTAATTACTATGGCTTTATGATAAATTTTGACAATTGGTAGTATTGTAAAAGAAAAATTGAAACAGTTGGTAAAATGGGCAAGATGGAATTTATTCAAGACTATTGCATTAGGGATCAAGACTGCTGTAATAGGGAGGAGATTCAAGTCAGTTCCCCTGAACAAATGGTGGATGAGTTTATAAGTGCTGGAATGAGTGGGCATAAAAGTACTAGAGGACCTTTGTGGGGTTGGGTAGTCAATGTGATTATGCTATCTGGGTTTGCTAATTGTCCCTTATCAGAGTTAGGCTCCCACCCTCTCAGAGTTTGGGACTCCAGGGCACTATCTTTCTTGATAATTACATTTCAAAGGACATTTCAGGTCCTGGAGAAAGACATTCTTGGGTTGTAGAAGATTTACATCTCAAGTGGGTAGAGAAAAATTTACAATTGCAAATTCCCTAAAGTAAGTGCTCTAAGAAAAAGAAGGGGCCTATAGCCAAAGTTTAGTCAAGCTGAGGGAAACTCTAAATCTGTCTTGGTTAATGTAAACCACTCACGTTTGTTTTCTCCTTTTAAGAGATTAACTGGGCTATTTTTGTTTATTCACATTTCCATGTAGATTTTAGAATCAGCTTGTCTGCCCCACCTCAAAACCTGCTCTGATGTTAATTGGGGTTTCTTGACTATATAGATTAATTTGTGGTAAATTAACATCTTTATTATGTAAAACTTTTCAGTTCATGAATATGGAAAGCCTTCGATTTATTTAGGCCTTTGTGTTCTCCCAGTAATGTTTTATTTTATTTTTTTCAGGATTGTGGGTCTTAGGCTTTTTATGAGATTTGTTCCTTTATTTGATTTTTTTTATATTTTTGCTGTTGTGAATGGTATATTTTCAAAATTTCATTTTCTGTTTGTCTTTTGCTAATAGGGAGAAATACAACTTGATTTTTGTTTCTTAGCCTTGTATCCAGAGATCATGCCAAATTTACTCACAATTTGAATAGTTTATCTGCCACATCACTCAGCTGTACATATAAGGTTGTTTGTAATTACTGTTTTGCTTCTCCCTTTCCAATCATGGTTCATTTAATCAGTTTTTCTTGCCTTATTATGCTGTATACTCTAGTACAATGAGATTATTGTTGATTTGTTTCTTATTTTAGGTCTCAGAGGTGAGGTTTCTAGTAAATCACCATAAAGTATATCTTTTGTAGGTTTGTTGTAGATGCCTCTTATTCCTAATGTTCTAAAAGGTCTCATCATTACTGGGTGCTGAATTTTAGCAAACATTTTTTTTCAGGATCACTTGAAATGATCATATTAGTTTTCTTCTTTATTCTCTTAATATGTAAAGTCACACTGCTTCATTTTCTAGAGTTAAAATAGCCTTGCATTCCTGACGTAAACCAAACATAGATAATATGTATAATCTTTTTTTGTTTGTTGCTAGATCTCTTTCCTAACATTTGCTAACATTTAATTTAGAATTTTCCCATTGGGTCCATGAAAGAGATTGGCCTATCGTTTCCTTGTAAGAGGTTGCTAGGTTTAAGTGCCTGACTGTATAGGCTTCAGAACTTGCCATTTGTACCAGGAATTTTCTTTATTGGAGAAATTTTAAATGAAAGGTTAAATATTTTTAAATAAGACTTTCCATTTCTCATTTCCAAATTCAGGTTTTGTCAACATTTTCCAGATTTTCTTTTCTTTTCTTTTCTTTTTTTTGTCAGTTTGAGTAATTTGTGTCTTTCTAGGAATTTGTATTTGGCACCTAAAATTACAAGTACATTCAGGGCGCCTGTGTGGCTCAGTCAGTTAAGTGTCTGCTTTTAGCTCATGTCATGATCCCAGGGTCCTGGTATTGAGCCCTGAGTTGGGCTCCTTGCTCAGAGGGGAGCCTGCTTCTCTCTGTTCCTCTGCCCCTGCTCCTGTGCTTTTATCTCTCACTTTCTCAAATAAGTAAATAAAATATTCAAAAAATAAAATAAAATTACAAGTATATTCAAATAAAGTTCTTTTTAGTACATATGGTACTTAATATTTAGGAAATGTTATATGAAACTATAAATATCTAGCTTCTGTGGAAAAAGCAACTGATTTGGTGATCCTTTTTCTGTTTTCCTGACTGTTAACCTCAGTAAGAATTAGATAGCTCTCCCATCTTTAGCATGAACTCTCTATTTAGCTACAATCCCCAGTATTCCCCATTCTCTTATACCCAGATTATTTTGTACATTTTATTATGCATACACATTAGAATTTGTGATGTCTTATAGATGGAATAGTTCAGTGCATAGAATGAGGCATAGAGGGATATCTGTTTTTCACTCACCTGATTATAAATAGGACACATAATGGATTATGTTCCTGGTTTAGAATTTAGGTCAAAGGTTTTCAACTCTTGTATAAAATATAAGACATAATAAACTGTAGGTAAAGTATGAAAAACTAGTCATCTTCATGTCATGCCTAAATGTTTTGCTATATCCTGTATTAAAATTATGTTATACTGTAGACTTATCACATCTGGAAACAAAAGCTAATTTTCCACCAACTAAGCTCTAAATATTTACCAATCACGAGCATCTCAATAATTTATCATAGTTTTCAGAGCATTTTCACATTTGTTGACGTGGCCAGGAGGGGACCAGGCCAGATACTAACATCTCTCTTTTACTAGTGCGAAATCTAAACGATAACAAGATAAAGTGTTTGCTGAGAGGTATTACTGAGTTGGGCAACAGTAGAACTGGGACAAGAATCCAAGCAATCTGTACTTCAGGCCTGGTGATATGAACCAGGTGGGCACATTCAGAGATGCTGCTATACTGTTAATGCCCACTGTAAGTAGTAAATATCTAGGATTCCAGGTGGGGAAGACAGAGCTTCACATGTGATTCTCACATCCTGTGGCTCTTCAGATTTACCATAAACAGCTCTTCTGTTGCCATAAATGACTGGTAGGCAGGTATTTAATGAAGGAGAAAGAAAAACAGGTTCTAAGACAATACTTGGGAGAAAAATCCCTGTATTGATAACTATAGTGGTGGTATTGAGCTTTGAGACATTTTTGTACTATGTGAAATTCATGTATTGCATTAATCATAGTGGTAAGGAGCTCCCCACCCCCCAAAGAAGTCCAGAGACCATGAGGCATAGAACAATCAGTAACAGTTAAAACCTTTAAACTACCAAAGAATACCTAGGAATGCAATGGACACTTGGAAGACGCTCTCATGCTGGAACACTCTTTAGTACTCCTGCTCTTGATTTTCTGGTATCCCAATTGAATAAACTGGTGGGATCTGGGGAGTACAGAGTTGATTAAGCTGCCACAGAACGTTAAATAATAGCCTGAAAATAATAACAGCATCAACAACCGGGCCTTTCAGGATTTATTCATTAGCACTTTATAAGCTCATAAATAATATATAGAACTGACTGTAATGGCACAGGGGAGCATGCTTCTTTAAGTTAGAAATCTCACTATGTTTTTAACATAATCACCAAGACAAAATTTCATTAATGAATCAGACAGTCATATTTACCTTTGAAAAATAAGACTTTGCAAAAGACCACATGTTCTTGATCTGGGAGTGTAAGTATTTTCTGATTTTTAAAAATATTTTAAGCAATAGGAGGTAAATGTCAAAAATATTCTTAGATGAAATTATAACATTAGGCTTCAAATACTTGTTAAAAATGTGTGGTTAAATCTAGTCAAACTTCTGCCAAAATTAAATATGAAAATACTCAAAAAGGATTCAGCATCTGTACGTCTCGCTCAGTTTTGTAGCACCCATTAAGAGGCAAATTGAATGCTGCATGTTCCCCTCAGTAAATTACATCATGAAAGAACACAGACTTGTAGCCAGATAAATCTGAGGTCAGATCCCTGAAACTCAATCCTGGGGCCTCCGTGGCCTTAGACGAGTTACTTAACTCATCCTCAGGACCAGGTGTCACCTGTAAACCACACCTTTACAAGTGGCCAGGGTTCCTTCACAGGTCCCTTGAGTTCAGTCCAGGGGGACTACAGGATCATTTAAACAGAAGTAAGAATGAGAATTTCAGAGAAATCTACAATAAGTGTTTCCCAGCACATCAGGACACATTTTTCCACACTGGACCATATATTAGTGAAGATATAAGGCATGACATTTTATAATATGCTGCTTTGGTTAACAGTTTGTAGAAACATGTGAAATTGAGAAAAGAATCATAGAATTGGCTAAATAGTAGTCAGTAGTACTCTGCCCTGTTTCTAGCCTCATGATGGGTGTTATTTTCATTTCTTTCAATGAGTTACTTGATGTTATTTCCACGTTACCATCATAAGGTGAAGCTGCTTATCCTTTTTAACTCTTCTATATTTATAAAGTAGGAAAAAATTAAAAAATGTTAATTTTCAGGAGGCTCATTACACAATTACACATAAAAGTCATTTAGCTCTGGGAATATATCCCAAGGTCTAAAACGAAAATAAAATGAGATGGACTGCCTGCTGTCTCCCTTTCTTATAAATCCCAGTTGCTGCTGCATTGTGTGGTCTATGGCAGATAATTGTTCCTTTCTTAGCGGACATACTCCTGGGACCACTTTATCTCTTCATGCCAGTCTTGATGGCCACAGTTCAGCTCTCACATTCTATCCCTGGCCTCAATAAATTCAAGGGTCAGATACTTACGTTTTACCTTCCAGGCTTGTCAAATTTTCCTCAGTTGCCTTTATCCAAATGTTCCTCTGATAGCTACTTCTCATTTTTGCTTAATCCATAAATTCAAGCACTGTTACATTTATTTATATTTGTGCATATGGCATTACAAAAATCTACCTCTGGGCTGACATGTACAATATATGAGCAAGCAATTTCTAATTCACTTATCTAATTTTACTGAGATGAGTAAAAATCATCCTGCCCACATTCTAACAAAAGTGACTTAGATTCAGTTCATTGAGGGTTTTCTGAGAGTAATATAGGTTTAAGCAGTGGAATGTGTTAATAAAGGATAGTTATACTCTCTTGTGTTGGAAATCTTTAAGGAATATACTAGAAGTCTAAACAACTAGTTGTGAAGATTTAATAAATACTTTTCTAGAGTGAGTAGAGTAAAATAGACGACCCTTGCTGGTTCTTAGAAGATTTGAAATAAACACAATGATCAAACAAAATGTAAATAGCTATTAACACTTATATAACTCAGTTCAAATTAAAACTGTTTCCAATACATAATCTTGCCTACTCTTTGTAGCAATTTTTACAGGGGTTGGTATGATTGTTTTCTTAGAGAGAGAGGAAATGATTTAGTCATGAATTTCTGAAAAGTCACTTGATTTTTGGGGGGAGGTGGGATAATTTAAAAGACCTTCAAAAAATTGTGAGAATCATTACAAGAGAGTGATGTGTTTATTTTTTTTTTCCTGTGGGGTACCTGGGTGGCTCACTTGGTTGAGCATCCAACTCTTGATTTCAGCTCAGGTCATGATCTCAGGGTCATGAGATCATGCCCTGTGTGTCAGAATCTGTGTCAGCATGGAGTCTCCTTGTCCCTCAGGCTCTGCTCTTCCCTACCCCTGCCTGCACTTGCTCTCTTTTTAACATAAATAAATATTTAAAAAAACGTTTTTATTTTTGTAATTTGTGAAGACATACACATGTTGGTAATCCAAGAAATTGACTGGCCTAACACATAAATCTAAGCTCTTTAGCTCAAGGTATTTGTATCTTCCCCACATAAAACACAAAATTACAGAGTGATGGCATTTATGTATTTGGGAAGTTGAATCACAATAAATTATTAAAAATTAATATTAATTAAAGTGTTAATTAATATTAATTAAAAATTAAATGATCTTACTCCATTAATTGAAATACATTTTCTAAAATTTTCCCACTGTAATAAATAGATCTTTACTTTCAACAACTTTAGTTTTGTGAGATATTTTCTAATGCCATGGAATCAGTCCCTCTTAAATATATCTTTTATGTTAGTTTGTTAGGGCTGCCATAACAAAATACTGAAGACTGGGTAACCTGGACAACAGAATTTTTTTTTTTCATAGTTCTGGAGCCTTGATGTAAAAGATCAAGGTATTGGTAGGTTTGGTTCCTTCTGGGTCCTTTCTCCTTGGCTTACAGATGGCTCTCTTCTCGCTGTGTGCCCACACATCCTTGGTATCTTTCTCTGTTTCCAGAATTCCTCTTCTTATAAGGATACCTGTCAGATTAGATTGGGTCCCACCCTAATAACCTCATTTTAACTTAAAATCCCTATGTAAAAGTCCTAACTATAAAGGCCCTGTCACCTAATACAGTCACATTCTGTAGTAGAAGGGGATAGGGCTTCAACTTATGAAATGTTTAAAAAGATTTTATTTATTTATATATTTATTTATTTACTTACTTACTTACATGAAAGAGAGATAAGCAGGGGGAGCAGCAGGCATAGGTGGAAGCAGGCTCCCTAATGAGCAGGGAGCCTGACTTGGTGCTTGATCCCAGGACCCTGTGATCATTATCTGAGCCGAAGGCACATGCTTAACTGACTGAGCCACCCAGGCACCCATTCAGCATATGAATTTTAAGCATACACAGTTTAAATGTCCATCAAATGAAGAATAGATAAAGAAGATGTGGGGTGTACACGCGCGCGTGCGCGTGCGCGCACACACACACACACACACACACACAGAATGGAATATTACTTAGCCATCAAAAAGAATAAAATCTTGCAGTTTGGTATGGCATGGATAGAGCTAGGAATATTGTGTTAAGTGAAATAAATCAGTCAGAGAAAGATGAATTCCATATGATTTCACTCATGTATCGAATTTAAAAAGCAAAACAAATGATCATAGGAGGAAAAGTGAGAGAAGCAAACTAAGAAACAGACCCATGACTGCAGAGAGTAAGCTGATGATTACCAGAGGGGAGGGGAGTGAGGGGATGGATATAATAGGTGATGGGGATTAAGGAGTGCTCTTGTTGTTGTGATAAGCACAGGGTGATGTATGGAAGTGTTAAATCACTATCTTATACACCTGAAACTAATATTACACTGTACATTAACTAGAATTTAAATAAAAACTTAGAAAAAGATATAAATGTTTCAAAGTGTAAGTGTAGATACATATTAGAATAGTTTTGTGCTGTTCTCTGCTCAACAGGGAATCTGCTTCTCCCTCTGACCCTCCCACTTCTCATGCTCTCTCTCTCTCTCTCAGTCTCTCTCTCTCAAATAAATAAATAAAATCTAAAAAAAAATAATAGTTTTGTGCTGAACTCATTGAAACTACAATGCATATTATGTGTCCATCAATTAACATCTTCTTTCATTAAGATACAAGTCTTTGTAAATGTGTGTGTAAAATCATATGGGAGTAGTTATACTTTTAATTCACTGAAACTACAGTGTGTATAATGCTATAATGCATCCTTCAACTAACATCTTCTCTCATTAAGATATACTTCTAAATAAAAGTGTAGATTCAAAAAAAGGAGACACAATTCAGCCAATAATTTCTTTTTATTTCAAGTCCTCAATTAAATTCTAGTTAGTTAACATGTATGGTAAAATTGGTTTTAGGTGTAGAATTTAGTGATTCATCACTTACCACCCAGTGGTAGTTGTAATAAGTGCCACCCTTAATACCCATTATTCATTTAGCTCATCCCCCACCCACCTCCCTGCATCAACCCTCAGTTTGTTCTCTATAGTTAAGTCTCTTATGATTTTCTTCCCTCTCTCTTTTTTCCCCTTCCTCTACCTTCATCTGTTTTGTTTCTTAAATCTCATATATGAGTGGGATCATATGGCATTTGTCTTTCTCTGACTGACTTATTTCACTTAGCATAATACACTCTAGCTCCATCCACATCATTGCAAATGGCAAGATTTCATTCTTTTTAATGGCTGAGACCTAAATATGAAACAGGAAACCATCAAAATCCTAGAGGAGAACGCAGGCAGCAACCTCTTTGACCTTGCCCTTGGCAGCTTCTCACTACATACATCTCTGGAGGCCAGGGAAGCAAAAGCAAAATGAACTATTGGGACTTCATCAAGATAAAAAGCTTCTGCATGGCAAAGGAAACAATCAACACAACTAAAAGGTAACCTATGGAATGGGAGAAGTTGTTTGCAAATGACATATCTGATAAAGGGTTAGTAGCCACAGTCTATAAAGAACTTTCCAACTCAACAACCAAAAAAATAAATAATCTGGTTAAGAAATGGGTAGAAGACATGAACAGATATTTCTCCGAAGAAGACACCCAGGTAGCTAACTGACTTGTGAAAAGATTCTCAATATCCTTTTTCATCAAGGAAACACTAATCAAAACCAGGATGAGATGCCACCTCACACCTGTCAGAATGGCTGAAATTAACAACACAAGAGACAACAGATGTTGGTGAGGATGTGGAGAAACTCTTACAGTGTTGGTGGGAATGCAAGTTGGTACAGCCACTCTGGAAAATAGTATAGAGGTTCCTCAAAAAGTTAAAAATAGAACTGCCCAACAATTGCACTACTAGGTATTTACCCAAGGGACACAAAAATACTCCAAGTGTCACATACCCCCAGTGTTTATAGCAGCATTATCAGCCCATGACTTCTTTCATTCTGTTCATTTTTGTCACACAGTGTGTGTTCAATATGTATTTGTCATTTAGACAGATTCATGATAGATGAATAAATGCATTAAAGACTTTCATTAACTGCAAGTTAAAATATTGGATTGGCTGAGTTATAAGCCTTTAATGAATTATCAAGATTATCTATTATCATTAGAATACCAAAGACCCTTCTTCAAATAATTTTCTTAATAGGTTGACTAGGTATCTAGATGTTTTATTAGTTTTTTTTGTGACTTATTCATATAGTGAAAAAAAAACTACAGTGTAAAGTTTATCACATTAGTATATTTTGGAATTTCTATAAAATTAATAATCTAAAGGAATCTAGTGTATAGAGGTCTTTATTTGGATTTAATAGGATGTCCTACTAAAATTAATAAATTGTAATCATCAGTCTATGAGATTACAATCCTAAAATGCTACTTCAGTAGACACTAGGGAGACGATGCTATATCTATTTAGAAGTCTCAGTACATTTCCTTTCATTTATGAAGATGGTGCTTCACTTTAAGTATATCTTTCCCATGCTTGACTCCCATCTCCAGTGGGATCGAGGGGATGCAGTCAACATCCCACAATTTGGCCTTTTATATCTTTATCTTAAAATCAGGCACTAGTGTAGCTTATTGCTATAAGGGGTCAGATTTTCTCTGAGGCTAATTTTTTTTTATTTCCACAATGAATCCATTCACAGATATGTTACACACCATTTTACCTGATGTGTACTGACATGGTCACTAGGAAACTCACTTAAAGAATCTCTAGTATGTTTCAGAAAAAAAATCCTAAATACTTGGTTGTAAAAACGAAATCGTTAATGTTGTTGAATTCGTTGATTAATGTTAGCACGTTTCCTTTGGTTATCTTGTACTATTATTTCAGTTGTATGGCTTCTGCCACAAACTAACATCATTCAAAAGGAGTAGAAAGTGAAACTATAAAAAGTACGAAAATCAGTTACATTATGTTGAAAACAATAATGTTTTTATTGACATTTCTGAAGAAAAACTGAAAACTCACTTGTGACCAAGCTGCATATGAGTACATGATAATTTTCATACTGTTAGTAAAATGTTTATTGCCTATTCCTGATTCATGCACAATACTCCCTTTTTGAAAAGATGGTAGGGTGGACAGTTTTTAAGAAATTGGCTAGGTCTTCAAGCCTCCTAGAAATTGGTGGATTTTTCATGGTGCTAATTACATTTGTATTATTTGAGTCATATTTTAGTATCTTCCAGGTAGATCAATCCATGCGGCATCAAATATGGCAAGGCTTATTATCTTAGATACCAAGTATATTTGTAAAATGTATGAGTTACATCTTTTGTAGCCCTAATTTTATACAAAACAAAGCATATCTCTATTCTGAGATACTTCCCATTGTAAAGATCTAGTAGCTATGGAAAAATAATTCTCTTATTTATGTTAAAGTCAAAAAGTTGAAGTTTAAGTCTCTGAAGTGCATCATAATGGAATTAAAATAAATGATACATATTTTTGTGCTGAAACATTTCCTCATCACATTATGTAAATATAAATATACATATACATATATATGTTTGTATATATGATATATGCTTATATATTATCTATTTTAAATATTTATAATATAATTATATATTATATAATTATGTTATATATCATATATACATATTATATATGTGTGTACATATATATGTATATATATACATATATATACATTTGTATTCCATCTAAAAAACATCGGTAGTCAGATACATGACAGTACCTGAGCAGTGGGATGACTATGGCTAAGGCAGCAGCTGCAGAAGCCGGACCAGCCGAGGCCACCATGGAGGCGAGAGCCCACATGGGGGCCATGCTAGAGACTGTTGTGGAGCAGCTGGGGCAAAATATCACAGGGCTACCTGTGAAGCTTACCGAGACAGCAATCTGGGCACTCAAGACCTACCAGAGCCACAATAATTTAATTCCCTTTCTATCTTCAGTTTAGTCCCAAGAGCTCCAAGGGCTTGTCAAAATTCCTTAAAAAAAAAAAATCCCCTTGATGAAGTGCATGCCTTTAACTTCTGTTGGTCAAATGTGCGTAAAGACCACCTTCAGTGCAGCTGTGACTGCATCCAGCCAACATTCTCTAGCTCTGGAGTCTGCCAGCTTAATTGCCCGGGATTTATACACAATAAAGGTATAGTGTGTGCCACGAAATGGCTCATATGAGATGACGAGAGGAAAAATGAGCCAGGCAAAGGAATGCCATGACCAAAGCACAGAAGTGATCAAACCTGGTGGACCCTATTTAGGAACAAGAGTGCAGATTCTGAAAGCACCTCAAGCTGTTTCAGATGCAGTACCTAAGAAGAAGGGGTCAACCCCCACAAATCTTGCAGATATGAGTCAAAAGACACATGGCAGCAGCTGTGTTTCTCACTGGTGACATAAGGGGCAGGGTGGTTCACTCACTGGTGGTTCACTCACTGGTCCTGAAGTCCTGCAAGAAACCTGAGCTGCTGACTCTGCTGCAGAAATATGGTGTCAGAAAGAAAGAAAGGAAGAAAGAAAAGGAGGAAGGAATGAAGGAAGGAAGGAAGGAAGGAAGGAAGGAAGGAAGGAAGAAAGGAAGATAGATAGATAGATGAGAGCTCCCTTGGAACAATTCTGCAACAGGTAGCCAATCTGAATCCTAAACACCTCTCATATACTTTAAAGGATTATGTTTTTAAAGTGTTTTGAAGAGACTGGCCCAGATACAGTGAAATAGACAGAAATAGACAGAAGGTCATTAGGCAGTGCTATGGAACACACTAAATCTGTCTCAGAATGCTGCCAGCCCTAGCCATTCAGAATCTCCTGCATATTCTAGAAGAGATGCTACATCTTCTCCTCAGAATCAGCTTTGAGATTCAGATTTCACTGATCCTTTAATGAATAAAAAATACTTGAATATCTCACCTGACAGATCGAGTGCCTCCATCATTAAGTGATCATTTGAAATCCCACCACTGAAAAATCTGCTCCAGGCTTCCTGTTGTCCCCTGCAGCCACTGCCATCCCTACCTTCTGCCGCTGCCTTCAATCCACCTGCCCAGCTCCAGTCCTCCCCGGATCATAAATTCTAACTCCAGTTTTCCCAGTACTCCAGCAGGCCAGGGGACTCAAGATCTACCTGTTGACAGTGGTAGTCCAAACACTATTAGCTATCAGGACCGTCAAGACAGTTATACCTCTAGGACTTCTCTGGAAACCTTAACCCTGGTTTAGTTCTACTAAAGTGTCGAAAGCCTTTGGAAGAAAACCATTCATTGTCTCAAAAAAGTCCAAAAAGTCTAAAAAGAGAAGGAAAAGCGCCAAATTAAAATGCACGGCATTGAGACAACTGAAGAAAAGGAAGAGGACCTTAAAATAGAAGAGGAAATTGCCAAGCTGCACAACTCCACTCCCAATTCCTTTGAAGAAGTTAAAGAGGGTTGCAGTACCTCCACCAAGCCTTCTTCAACAATTGAACGCCCAGATGATTTGACAGAACCTATTGCTATCATCTCCTATGAGACAAGGATGGCTTTGGTGCTGATTATGAGTCCGGGGCCTTGCATGCCAGGATGGAGACTGTAGCTAGAAGATTTATCAAACTGGATGCACAGCAAAAGCAGCTTTCTCCAAGCTCAAAGGAGCATCAGAATGTTCATGAAGAAGTCTTTTGATAATATCAGAAGACCAAGCAGTCCAGTCCCAATGCTCTTGAAGAAAAATACAGTTGCAAGTAACTTCCTAATAAGCTGGCTCTCGTCAGAAGTCTAATCAGTGAATTTGACAGAGTGCAAGCAGAGTCAAGGCATGGGATCTCTGCTTGGACCAGAAGCTGTGAATAAACTTAAAGTTATCTACTTAAAATTCCAAGTGAGTTGCTATGAGATTTTTTAAAAAATGAAACTTTGCTTTGTTAAAAGTTTCAGTGTTAGTAGACTTGAGTTGTTTATTATTTTCCCCATTGTACTTGGCTTCCTTGCAGTTTTGAAGCTGTATTTTCTGGTCCCCCCACCATACCCCAAGGCTTAGGTTTGTCAAGGAAATAAGTTTGTTTAATTTTGGGGATCTAGGGGTGCCTGGTTGGCTCAGTGGGTTAAAGTCTCTGTCTTCGGCTCAGGTCACGATCTCAGGGTCCTGGGACTGAGCCCTGCATCGGGCTCTCTGCTCAGCAGGGGGCCTGCTTCCTGCTCGCTTGCTCTCTCTCTCTCTCTCTCTCTCTGCCTACTTGTGATCTCTGTCTGTCAAATAAATAAATAAAATATTTAAAAAAATAGGTTGGGGATCCAATGTCTGTACTTCAAATAATTTTTTTCCTTAGAAACTTGTGTTTGTCATTAGAAATGATTTTTTTAAGTTGTTATTTATTTGG
Source organism: Taxidea taxus jeffersonii (assembly GCA_003697995.1). Taxonomy (NCBI): domain Eukaryota; kingdom Metazoa; phylum Chordata; class Mammalia; order Carnivora; family Mustelidae; genus Taxidea; species Taxidea taxus. The sequence continues at coordinate 20,383 of RCUC01042173.1, forward strand.
AAGAGAGAGAGAGAGAGCATGAGCAGGGGGAGGGGTAGAGGGAGAAGCAGACTCCCTGCTAAGCAAGGAGCCCAATGACGGGCTTGATCCCAGAATCATGGGATCGTGACCTGAGCCAAAGGCAGTGCTTAACCAGCTGAGCCTCTCAAATACCCCTGAAATGATTTCTTTAAGGATATTGGGGGTTAAGTGTCCACACTTTAAAGTTATATGTATTTTTAAAAAACCCAGTAATGTGGAGGGTGAAATGATTTTGGATAAACATAAGCCTACTTTCTGACCTTTCTTATTGCAGACTCTTTGCCTTAAAGGGTAGAATGCAGAAATTTGCACAAAATTCAAAAAAGTTAAAACATTGTTTTGGAGGGTTAAGAAATAGAAAGGTGTAGGAATATGTGTATGTGCATAGATTATGTGTATGTGTACAGATATGTACACACATATGTACATACAGGCTGATTTTATCTAGAACAATAAATCCACTCTGCAAGTTAACCACCTGTTGCAATGGTTGCCTTGAGGTGTTTGCTAGCTCTGTACCTAGAATGGTTAATCATTAGCTACATGCTTCCCACTTGGTTAGAGCAATGGGAAACACATTGTGGTCTCCTAGCATCTGAATCCATGTGCTCGACCTGGATGCATGCAGAGGTGGTATGGATGTGAGCATACATGGAAGAGGAAAAAGCCTGCCTCTCTCAGGTTAAACAGATGAGTGTTACTACTGGAAGGGTTTCTTTTTCTGTCAAATTACTCTTTGTATTGTGAGAGACAAGAGCATGTCCATTTCAATGGTTTTTCAGCTTGATTAATGTGGGACAAAATCAGTATGTTATGAAAATATAACAGATCTGTAGTTTGGGTGCAAAATTATAAAATTAAACATCTAGGTAACCTACTGATATAGTGCTATAAAGTATTGTTGAAGAGAGATATGCAAAGAAACTATTACATAAATGAAATGTATACTTAAAGATTTAGTTTTCATCCTGGGAGCCAGGAATATAAAAAAAGAGTGGATACATCTAACCGTAACATAATATCAGTCATCAAACAGCACGAACTTTCATCTCATGGAGTTTATCTGTTGATGTTGATTTAAGCTATCATCTGATTTATCACGTGGAAATATAAATTATGTGGTCAAAAACATAAGGATTAGAACTAATGTTGATTCAAGTTGTGTTGTCTTATCATATTGTCTTTTCAAAGTGCTTCCAATTGAAAAGGAAAGTATTATGTTTGCAAGTCTGTTTTGAAATGTTTGCCGGAGTTTTGGTAGTATCTTTAATAAAGATGTTTGTCTCCAGCATCCAGTAAATACGTACTTACATACATATATACATACATGCATATTGTTGGTCATTGGTGTATGTTACATATTAAAATAGACTGTGCACATAAATAATAGTAATATGCTAGCGATAGGGCAGTTAATATTCAGGGAGTATTACAGTTTTTCACTAGAATTGTTTAGAGAGTGAGAGTGAATTTAAATACTCTGTAAGAATAATCCAGATAATTTTTAAAGTCTACATGCAGATATAATTTAAATCGCTAACAATTTTCTTCTACAATTGGGACATTAAGCAGTTCTAATTGCATAGGATTGCTTCAAAGAAGAGTCTTTAGGTATTCTATTTACTAGGCAGACTTTTATTCTTCAGGATGTATTTTCAGACCTAAGAAAGATACCCATTTTGCATACTATCAATGCAGAATCCTCTTTAATTCTTTATCTATGTCTTCGGTCTCTTACATTTGCCATGGAGACATTTCAAACGGTGGTGTGGTAACTGTCTCAGACTTCTCGTAAGTATCTTTACTTTTCAGTGTTGGTTGCGAGAGTGAGTGAAGTAATCTAAAAACAAATGAAAGGCATAGTGCTTTCTTCTGTAATCATAAGCAAAAGCAGGAATGGTGTCCTTTATAACTCCTAGTATTTATGTAGGAGACTCGAAATTAGATGCCTTCACAAATCATTAATGCAATTTTAAATGAAATGCAATTAGTATTAATTATTATTACTAATTATTTAGTTGTTTGCTGATGTGGTTATGGGCTGTCTGCTCCCCAGGTACTGGGAGATCGATGGGCAAGCATCTGTAGGTGGACAGAAGATCGCTGGGTGCTTTTGCAAGACGTCCTCCTAAAATGGCAGCATTTTACTGAAGAACAGGTGAGTCATGCATGGAAATTGTATCAGTGAAAGACTTGGTGAGATGGTAAATGGGTAAAGGAAAACATACAATGATCTACTTTAGTAATTATTTATTTTCTTTTTTGGAATTGCTTGATTTCTTTCAGTGCCTTTTTAGTGCATGGCTTTCAGAAAAAGAAGATGCAGTGAACAAGATTCACACAACTGGTTTTAAGGATCAAAGTGAAGTGTTATCAAGTCTTCAGAAACTGGCTGTATGTATTTTTTCACTTTCAAGCTTTTTTTTTTTTTTTTAAACCCAGTAGTTTACATTAACCCCATTATTTGGTCTTTTTATTCTTCCCAATCTTAAACCAAATGTTCATTGTGCTTAAGTCATAGTCTATTCAGTTGTATCATATTGTAAATTTTCTTAATTAATATAGGGACAGCTATATTATCTTAGACAGCTTGGGTTGCTATAAAAAAAATAACAGACTGGGTGACTTATACAACAGACATTAGGTTTTGGTGAGGACCTCTTTCCTGATTTGCAGACTGTAACTTTTTACTTTGTGCTCCCATGGTAGAAAAAGAGGAGTCTTTGGTGTCTTTTTCCCATTTTTTTAAAAAATTAATTTGAAAAAAAATTAATTTGAAAAATTGAGATGTAACTGATGTAATTGATGTATCACATTACATTAGTTTCGGGAATACAGCGTAATGATTCAGTGTTTGTATATATTACAAAATTATTGCCACAATTAGTTACCATTCAGCCCCTCACATAGTTACAGTGTTTTTCTCTTGTGATGAGAACTTTAAAGATCTACTCTCTTGACAACTTTCAAATACCCAGTATGTTATTATTAACTGCAGTCACTATGCTGTACATTACATTATTGGTACTTATTTATTTTATCAGTGAAAGTCTATACCTTTTGACCTATGCTCATGCATTTCCTTCTCTTATAAGGGTATGAACCCCAACATGGGGGCTCCACCATCATGAGCTCCACCTAATAACCTCCTAAAGGCTCCACAGCCTGATATCATTACATTTTTTGTGTGTATTTGGGAGTAGGGTTCAACATGTGAATTTTTTGGGGGCACAGGCATCCAGTCTATAACATTACATCCATGGATGCTCCTCCACCCCCGCCAGTTCATGTCTTTCTCACATGAAAAATACATTCATTCTATCCCATGAGCCCATGGAATTCTTAAATTGGAGAAATAGGAAAGAAGGTCCCATAAAGGTCAAAAACACAGCAAGGAAAATTCCATTAGATCTTAAGCCTCAAGAATAATCCTCTTTGTACTGATGCACTGCCCTCCAGAATCACTGGAGGAGCAGCGTCACCTCCAGAGCTGCACAAAGTGGCCCCACCTCTTCATTTCCACAGGGCACCACCCATGTGGCCTTCTGCAGCAGCCCTGCCCGCGGGACTCTCTGCAGTGGACCCGCTCCTGAGGTACTACTGGGTGGAGGCATCCTGCCCCATGAATTGGAGAAGTAGACCTACCCTTTGAAACCCAGGAGGAGCTAGCCCTGTCATCTGGGCCTGTGGTGGGAGTGGTAGCTCTTAGGATCTCTGAACCACCTACATCATTCTTCCCTTTTCTTGAGCAAAAGCACATGTTGGACAGGCCTTCCTTTATTCTGTCCAGTTTTCTCTGTTTCCTTGAGTCCCAGATGGCAGTGTTGCTGTTGGTATAATTCCATCTCTCTTCCTGCCTTCTGTTGAGATGGCTGACTAGGTCTCTGGTTCCCACCCACACTAATCTTATCAAATGGTCAGTCAGCCATACACTTAGTGTTCTCTTCCGAACATATTTTCTCGTGTTTTGCAATATGGATAGGTTGAGCATTTTCCAGATCTTTAAATTCTAGCACTGTTATGCCAAATGATTATTCTTCAATTCATTTCTCTCTTCTTGCATTTTACCCTAAGCAAGAGATAATCCTGCCACTCCGTCAATACTTTACTTAGCTATCTCCTGAGCTAAATATCCAGTTTCATCACCCACAAGTTTTGCCTTCCACAAAATGTTGGGCATCTGCCTTCCAAAAAATATTGGACATCAACACAATTCAGCCATGTTCTTTCCCACCTTATAACCAGGATCATCATTTCCTTCATTTCCTTCATTTCCAATGATGTTTTCCTTCTTTGCCTCTGAGAGTTCATCAAATGACCTTTATCATTCATACTTATGGCAAAATTTATGCCCACCTTAATTTATGTATTCTCTAAAAACTTGGACATTTTCCAGATCTCCTCTTTTCTGCCAGAGCCCTCACCAGAATTGCCTTTAGGAGTCCTTTCATGGTAATCTCAGCTTTTTCTTCCATACCCCTCAGAACTCTCTCAGTCTCTATCTATTACTCAGTTCCAAAGCTGTATATACATTTTTCGGCATTTGTTACAGCAGCACCCCACTTCTTGGTACCAATTCCTGTGTTAGTCATCTCAGACTTCTGTAACAAAATACCACAGACTGGATGATTAAACAACAGACATTTATTTCTCACACTTCTGGAAGCTTGGGAATATGACAACAGGGTGCCGACAGGTTTGGTTTTCAGTGAGGGTCCTTTTCCTGGCTTCTAGACTGCACTTTCTAGCTGTATCTTCACATAGCAGAGGTGAAGGATGATCAGGTGTCTCTTCCTCTTGTTCTAAGGGTACTAATCTGATCATGCTGCTCTTCTCATCTAAACTTAATTACATCCCCAAAGCCCCATCTCCTAAAATTACCACAGTGGGCACTTAAGACCTCATTCCATGAATTTTGGAAGAATATGGACATTAATTCTGTAAGATAAAGACATATTTGCAACTGTATTTTTCAAAACAAAAATTGTACTTTTGAGAAAATACAGTACACCTGGAAGATTTCAGTTAAAATGAAAAGTAACCCTGGGAATGTCCTAGAAGACTTTAAACAGTATATAGTTCTAAAGTAATAGTCTAAATTAAATTCGTTGAGAAATATAAGAGATGATTATCCTCATATAAGGGGCTTATACCTTCATTTGGAAAACTAGAAAATACACTAAAGCAACCCAAATGCCATTAATTATAAGTATTTGTGTATTTTGAGAAATTAGGGAACTTTGGCAGTAAAAGGACATCGGGGAGGGCTTCAATAAGTCATTTCAGTTTGAGTTGAAACTTATAGGGTTAGAAAAGATTTCTAAAGCTTCTCTTCCACTGTGAACTTTATTATTTTGCTGTAAAGGAAAGGGAAGTGTAATATTAAGAACTTAGTTTTTCTTTTCTTCTTTTTCTTTAAGATTTTATTTCCTTACTTGACAGAGAGAGAGACAGGGAGGGAGAATGAATGAAGAGGGGAAGGGGCAGAGGAAGGAGAGAGAGACTCTTAGAATTCCTGCTGAGTGCAGAGAGCCCTATGTGGGACTCTATCCCAAGACCCTTAGGTTGTGACCTGAGCGGAAACAAGAGTTGGATGCTCAACTGACTGAACCACCAACAAGCCCCAAGAACTTAGTTTTTCAAATAAAATACTCCATAGTCAGAATTTCTTCTTATTTTTCTTGATAGATCAATTCTATTAAATGCTCACTTGGTGTTAACTCTAATATAAAACAAAGGTCTGTTATAAATGTTTTATAATTTTACCTAAATGAACCTATTTATATCTGTATTGATATTGTATAATATAATTAAATCATTTATTTAAAGCTTGGTATTTTACCAAATATTTATTTGTGTCATACATTTTTTTGCCCCATGGTTACTAATCTTATGTTTTTAATTTAAAATAGATTCACTAATGTATTACTTGTTACTACAAGATAGCTTGTTATGGAAAATAATTCATTCCTCAAAAAAAAATACATGCTTTCTGGAGTGATTTGACCACTAAAGACAGATTTCAGAAAGGTCATCTCTGTTTGTATCAAAAGAATGCAAAAATGTCAGTGATATATTTGTAATTTTGTTCCACAGTTGATGGGGAGACACTGAGAATTTGATAACAATCATATTTGCATTTCTGTAATTTTCTTTGGTATTAAGGAGGCCAGTTAGTAGAACTGAGCTAAGTAGCATTGAGTAGGAAGAGAAGGAACGAGACAGGTTATTTCAGAAGAAGATACTGAGGCCCAGGAAAAAACATGTGGCATGCATAAGATATCATAGAACATGAGTAGCAGAGTGAAACTGAGCACGAAGGCATCCAAACTCAGGTCCAGCCATGTTAAGCTATTTCAGAACTCCTCGTATCATGTGATTCCTTGACAAAAAAAGAATTGCAATTGAGAAGTATCATTTAGAATGATCATGTGCTACTATAGTGACATTTTAGTGAATAAAATACTTTACTAGCCTCAGGACCATGAAAATACTCTTTTAGCAAAGTCTCAATTATTTTCCAATATGATTAAAATTCAAATTATGTCACCTTGCTTGTGAACAAAGTGAAAATATGTTTTGTATAAGTCTTACCGTTTGATAGTTTAAGCCAATTAACAAAACCTGACAGCTGGTCTAGAATTTGAGGTAAAATTCCCCTGCTGACTCAGGCAGTGAATAAGAATTTAATGTTCATTAAAATATGTCACAATCTGAGACCCAAAACAGGTACCATCTGTCACCATTTCCTACTACATACCTAGGTATAGATACAGTGTGTTCAAACTCTCTTTTATTTATAATCAGTGTAATTTGTTTTGAAATATTATCATTAATAGCCCGTGGGATCTCCTACTTTTCATTTGAGGTGGAAACTTAGGAGTCAAGTATTTCATTTTCTCTAGATCTGTGCTTTTATCCAAACCATGTAGATCTATTTTTTTTTTTTTAATTTGTGTGGTCAAAACTGACTTTTTATTTGTTATAAATGATAAAAAGGAAAGGAAAGAAGAAACGGTGACCCTTATGAGGTGAATTCCAAGGCTGGTAAAATCATGTAGGCTATCCTGGGAAGGCCCCAAATTGAAAGGAGGTGTGCAGCTGCTGTGCAGACTGGTGTTTTGCAAGCAAGGACAGCTCCGGGAAGGCTGGTGATCCATGAGCTGATGGTGTGCAGGAGATACGTGGGTACTATGGAGTTGAGGATGGTCTCATGTAGCTGTGGGACAAATGGCAGGGTTGAAGTATTTATGGTAGCTCAGAAAGTCCTATTGATAGTGCCATTGTTCCAGGACTTGATACCTTTGCCTCACCTCCTGTCACCACCCTTGAAGAATTCATCCAAGTAGAATCAGTGGTTCTCAAAATGTGACCGCCAGACTGGGATCTTGGTAGATCCTGGGACACCTGAATCCAACAACACCTAGGAGCTTGGTAGAAATGCAAATTCTTAGGTCTCATCCCAGACCTACTGACTCATACAGCCTGGACGTAGGGGCCAGAAGTCTATTTTAGCCAGGCTTCCACGTGACTCTGATGTTCCCTCAAAGAATTCCTGGGCCTTTTGTAAGGATGTGTTCGTTTTGTGCTTTAAATTGTCTTATAACGTTGACCAGATAGAACTCATCTGTTCTGTCTTCTTGAGTGGCTTCTCTGCCTCTTGTCTCTCCTTGCTACTAGCCTGGTCTTGTTTATTGACTATCTTCCTGCCTATTTTGGAGGTATGTCCAGGTGCTTGGCTTCCTTGAAAACTAAAAATACATTTCATCTTTAAAATCCTGGCTGTCCTGTGTGTGTGTTTTCTAGAGCTTCCTGAGTTTTCCAGAGCTCTATGATTCTCTGGTGCTCCAAGACCTGTGATCAGTTTTTGATAGGCAGAAAGACATCTATCTATACCCTAATAATAAATAACAATTAAATCATAGTCATTTAATATGGATACATAAAATCCAAGCGTAAAAGTGTTGGTAGTCAAAGTAGATGGGAGAAGGTAATTCATTACTATGATTAGATGCTGTCATGGGTTTTCTGTACTCTGTACTTCTGTTAGCTGTGGTAGGAGGATCCTTCAGGTAGTGGGAGATCATGAAGAGAGAGAGAGAGAGAGAGAGAGAGAGAGAGCGCCAATAAAAGGAAACATTCCCCTAACAAGAGGAAACAAACTGAATCACTCACCTGCTATCACCATTTTGGAAAAGGCAGATGTAAAATTTACTAGCTAGAAGCCTGTTTGGTATAGTGTTCTTGTCATATAGGTTTAGGTAAAAATATACTGATTCAGCAATTCCACAATGTCATTACAATAATGTTCTTACTGTACCTTGAGTCCATTTTCCCTAATGTTATTCTTTAATGGTGATTTGACTCCCCCACCCCCTTTTTTTTCTGTTGTTCACCAAGTGCTTCTGCATTTGGCTTAATTTTAACACAAGTGTCTTAGTTTCATTTGCCACTAAATCTCTTTGGGTATCCAATTAGTTTTATAGACCATCTAAGAAAAACTGTTTAGGTAACATGAAATTACCCATAAATTTTAAACACAGACTGTTTCCTCTTCTTCAAACATAACTCTCAGATCCTTGTTCTAAAATGTTTCCAAAGCATTACACATTTAGCTTAAACAATGGTGCACCCCTGAGCCTTATACATACAGCTATTTAAAGTAGCTCCTTAAGCCCTGAGAAAGTAAGCCAAAGAGGAGTGTGTGTGTGTGTGTGTGTATACATATATATATATACAATTTTAAATGTATTTAAAAAGTCTTTAATTCTATAAAACTTTTTCCAAAAAAAAAAAAAAACTTGAAGTGACTTGCAATAAAACAACCACATGCCAAAAGTTAAAAGAAAAAAAGAAAAATGAGCCACCATGAAGGAATTGGAGGAATCTACGAATTTAAATTTAGGTCCCAGCTCTAGCCAGGGACCTCAACTATCGTTTTACTACTAGTCCAAGTGTGTATTTAAATTTAATGGAGAGCGAGCATATGAATTAAAGAAACAAAATCAACATACAAAACCAATGTATTACTAAGTTCCCACATTGAAAGTTTATTTTGGTATGAATTCTATTTTTAAATCTTGACTCATGTTTTGATTTATTGCATTCTTTCAAAGTGAGAAGAAAATAGTGAAAAAAAAACCTCTAGTTGTTGAGGAAAAATAGGAAAGAACTTCACAACTAGCTTTTGTATCTTAAAAATGGCATGCATCACATATCTTAAAAATGGGGCACCTGTTGGCTCAGTCGGTTAAGCATCTGTCTTCAGCTCAGCCCCAGCGTCCTGGAATCCAGCCCTACCAGGACTTCCTGTTCTGCAAGAAGTCTGCTTCTCCCTCTCTCACTCCCCCTGCTTGTGTTCCAGCTCTCGTGCGCTCTCTCTCTGTCAAATAAATAAATAAAATCTTTAAAAAAAAATTAAAAAAATAAATAGAAAGAAAGGAAAACAGCATGCACTGAGAATCCAGTGTAAAGTACACAAGGTAATGCTGATTCTGAATAAAGAACGAGCTAATTGAAGGAGACACCAGGGCCTTCTGCAGCTCGGCACTGTCAGTGCAGTTGGCATGCCAACATGAGCTACATAGAGTATCCTTTGGGGGGAGGATATTGATTTCTTTGTGTGTATGACACTTCAGTTCATGAGCAATTGGTACATCTGTTTCATGATAATTTTTCTGCCATGTGTAATATTAGCTGTTCCTAAATTTGCATTTGTTTTGGAAAGACAGGTCTCACTGTTCACTTTACGTTTATTGTACTTGCTACTGCCAGGAATGGGGATTATAAAGGGGTTGTAAAATAATTTTCTCCTTTCTTTCTTCTTATTCTGTGTTTACAAGTTAAGTCAGGGACTAGTATTTGGGAGCTGAAAATTGGATTTTCCAAAGTGCAGGGTAAACTTGATGGATGAAATAATAAGTTGTCCTTATCTCCTGATTTCATACAAGCCGCTTTGTTTATGAATTCCATAGCAACCAGAGGGTATGTGTAACCCCTCATAACTCACAGGAACTTTGGAAAAATGAAAGTTGTAAAAATTACTGCATAAAACACATATGTATTTAGAAAACATGTGAAGTGATGCCAAAGGATTTGTGTCACACTCAATTACTTAGTTCTATTACTTAATGGGCTTTAAAATTAGCTTTAGAAGATAATTACTCAGATAGTCAAATGTTAATTGAATAACAGATGCTAAAAAAATTGAAAAGTCAGTAAACTGCCCTTTGAGCAACACTACTTTTTTACTTCGAAGTTCCTCAAATATTTTTAAATAGCTTTTAAGTTTCACTACTGGGTGTTTATGCTACATCTGACTTTCTATTTTTTTTTTCTTCAAGCTTCTTGGGAAGAATATTTGGATTACAGTTTTCTACTTATATTCTTATGGGCTCTTGATCCTTTGCAGGCATGATTGCAGTCTTATCTATACAAATGAGGAAATACATACAAAAGCGATTTAACTCTAATGTTTTAGAAAATGTAACCCAGGCTTATTACATAGTCTTTGCTATTTTAACAGGCCTTAAAAACAGATCTGGAAAAGAAGAAGCAAACCATGGACAAACTCTGCTCACTGAACCAAGATCTTCTTTCAGCACTGAAAAACACATTGGTAGCCCAAAAGATGGAAGCGTGGCTAGACAACTTTGCCCAGCGCTGGGATAATTTAGTCCAAAAGCTTGAAAAAAGTTCAGCACAGGTTAGTGATGCTAATTACCCTGTAATAAATCATCCTTGAGATTTTTTAAATTTTCATTAAGAGCACTGTTATAATCCTACAAAAGATATTACTGGACTAGTCCTTGCCAAGTATTCAGTTGAATAAAAACATAGGTCTCTTGGTTGTCTTGGTATTGGAGAATGTGGGAGAGATGAAGGAGTGAGTGCTAAATGACTGAACTAGTTACTGTCTGAGAGTGCAGTCCCTTCCCGTTCAGTGGGAATGAGGATGGGGGTGGCTTAGAGTGATTGGACCAAGTGCTCGGGGACTTTGTCTCACAACCTAACCCCAAATCCTAGATTTCTAGGAACTGGAGGGTTATTCATTGATCCCTACATTTTACATATGAGAGAAATGAAACTTAGGATGGAAAAATGAATTGTCCAACTAAAGTTAGTAATAGGAACACAGTTAGGACTTAGGTCCTTTCATTTTATGGAAGACCTTGTTCTGTTACTTCAAGTAAGGATCTAATCACTGGGTGTTCTTTCTGCCACAGACAGCTGATTCATAACACAAACACATAGACCGTGGATTAGGAAAGCATCTGTGTTCCATTTGTAGTGTCATAATGTGGTTTTATGTTATGCATTTTATAAGTTTTGGTAATTAAAGAAAATGGTGTGATTTTAAAGTAGAAACTTTTATTATCTGATATTATTAGATGGTGAAATCATGGGTCATCATTCAAAATATTAACATTATATATAATAGTATTTAACATATTAAGCCATATTATTTTCCATTATAGAAACTAACCTTTACTAATCAGTTGCAGTTCATGGCTCAATGCACCATGCATACATCTCTATTAAAGCAATGACCACATTCAGTAGCTTAGGCAGTTATCTCCTTTGTTGTCAGACAGTGCAGGGAATTTGTCTTCTTGACACTTGACATCTGATAAGTAGCACTTAGGAAATGTTTGTTGAAAGATGTAATGAAGTTTAAAGGATTGCTTCCAGAAATATAATTTAAGAAAATAGGATCAGGTAACATATATGATTTTCAATCACAGTCCAACCTCCCTTTTGAAACTAAATTCATACTTAAAATTTTAAAATTTGAAGGACTATAAATTGTAATCATTTCCTATGCAGTCATTGGACATTAATAAAAATTGTTTGTTTTCCATTGAATATGTTTTTTTCAGTTACTTGATCTAATAGTGATTTTAAAATCACATCATGATTTGTCTTATTGTATATGATCGGGCCATTGTTACTTTACCTTACCACTGGCATTTATATAATAAATTGTGAGACATTAGATACTTTGGTATCTAATTTGGTATCTAAAAGTATCTAATATTTTTCAAACCATCAATGATATCATTCCAGTATATACCCAATATATTCCATAGATTATTGCTGCTATAAAATGGTCACTTATCATGTTCAGAAGGATTGGCATTGCCTTACAAAGAAAGTTATTTAGAAATGCATCCCTTTAAAAGGGTATATTTATGGAGATGTAACTGTTAACAGTAGGTCATGCTTTTGTTCACTTGCATTATCATATACAGTGGTTTTCAAACGTGTGTCTGCGTAATAATCACCTGGGAAACTGATTAACATGCTTGGTCCTAGAGAATCTCATTCAGTAAACCAGTAATCTGCATGCAACCTTTGATACTATCTGCAGAACATATTTTTTAAAAATGTTAGATTAACAAGACGGTGGCATATGTGTCCATCCCCACATTGTGGGTTTTTCCACAGTGCTGCCTTAAATGGGGAAAATAGAGACCTTCCTATCAATGCTATATTTAAATATACTCACTTTCTTGGAATGAGCCTACTTTCTAAGGAGCACTGTGCATATCATCAAAACATTCCTGGTATGTTATTCTAGTTGGTTAAAAAAAAAACAAACCCAGAAACCTTATTTTTTTAAAGATTTTATTTATTTATTTGGCAGAGAAAGATCACAAGTATGTAGACAGGCAGGCAGAGAGAGAGAGAGAGAAGAGGAAGCAGGCTCCCTCCTGAGCAGAGAGCCAGATGCGGGCTCCATCCCAGGACCCTGAGATCATGACCTGAGCCGAGGCAGAGGCTTAACCCACTGGGCCAGCCAGCTGCCCCCAAACCTTATTTTTTTAATGGTCTAAAATTATAAGACCCAGGGCACTTACTCACCTTTCTATTTTTGAACTTTTCAAAACCTGTAATAAAACACCACTAACTCTGGTTCATATAGTTTTTTATAAAACGATGTCCAACATACAATACAACATGTATCCACTGTATTTGCCCATTGGGATGTGATGAGGATAAAATAAAGTCATAGATGTGAAAGCACTTTGGGGGAAAAAACTCTGATGCTCTTTATATATACGGAATACCGTTTAGTGGGTCTGGAGGGCTTATTGTAGTTCAGTATCATTTTTTAAATTTTTATTTTCAAACATTTATGCACTACTATACCAGATGAGAAGCAGGTAGGTATAGACTTGTATTGGGCAAGTTGTTTTTTAGAACCCCAAGCTTCAGCTTTTCTTTAGTTCATATTTCAGGTTTTGCTCATTGTTCCTTTTAGCCCCCAAAAGGAACTATCATAGGCCCAATGCAAATCATTGCTGGGCTTTGTTGGGACTCTTAGAAAGATAAAAATGAAGCTACCCGAGGACAGAGTAATGAAAAGGAAATAGAGTAAACCACGAAATAGTATCTTATAACTGAAAAAGCCCTCGATTTTCTTTCTTAAATGTAAAATTGAACTCAACCAAAATTACATGGGAAGGAGTCCAAGAATGTTGAGGGCAAGGTTGTGACTTTGAAGAACAAAGCTCTCTTGTATGCACACTTTCTGGTATGTCTGCAGGGATGGGGACAGGGCTTGTGAGAATCTGTCCCATTAATGATATGATATTGTGATCTCCTAAAAATCCTTTTAAATATGATTGGTTTAAAGAATGAGCAAAATCTGATAATGGTTAAAATCCAGTAGGATATAGGAATTGTGACCGAGATGACAAGGCATCCGATTGTGCTCATATAAAGAACATTGTGTGCCCGAATTTTTGACTGCTGGTCAGGTCAAAGCTTTGAGGGATTTTGACCTTTTGAAAGAGAAGCATGGCAAGAGATCAAAATATGGAAAAAAATCAGCTGTGAGGCTCTTCTCTTGCATTTCAAAGTCAGAGTTGACTTGAATAATACCTGGACACAAGCTGAGGATGCTTAAGTTAATGAGAAGTCAGTGTAAGAAAATAGAAATCTTTCTGTTTCCAGAAGTTAGGAAGAATAATAACCCTTTCTATTATGGATGCTTAAGATGAGAAAAGAAAAAAGAGCTAATATTCTCTGGATTGACTTACTCAAAACCTCAAATGACCCTCTGTGTCCTCTAAATGTTTTTATAAATATGCTTGTTGAAATTTACACAGTTATTTTTTTCTAAATGTTTGTGACCCCAATGAACATATTTTTATCTTGGTTATAATTAGGAAATATAGTCAGAAATTCATTATAGATAATACTTTAAACTTATACATAATTTTAGTGATTTGAACCAATCTTTTCCCCTATTTCTAAATATTTTTATTATGTTATGTTAGGGTTTTTTCCCCACTTCAGTGAAATCATATATATTGTGGAAAGGGCATAAAATTCATATGCTTTATAATTCATTGTCATATTTTATGTTAAACTTGGCCTTAGGTGTTTAAATGTAAAAATATATCTATCTAGATGAGTCTAAATGTTCTGTAGTTTTGTCATTGTTTAGTAGAGTAAATTATTTTCTTTGCCAGGAATAAGGGGCATTTTATGGCACATGTAAGTTTATACATCTCATTCACATTTCTTGAGTATTTTACTATGTTTCTCTTGAAGATTTTTACAAAGTTCTGAACTATAAGCCCAGATAGCTTAAAGCTAAAATTAACATGCCCAGAATCCTCCTTTCTTTGAACATGAGAGTACATGTCTATATTGTATATTTCTCTAGCTGTAGTCACAGTTGCTGAAGGAGAGAAAGTGATCATTACATATGTATTTATCTATTCTATATCATTGATGTCCTGCAGAGAGTTTTTAAACTCTTGCCAGACATGGTTATAATGTAAAACGTGGTTGAAGATAATAAGCCAGTATTTTTAGTAATACCAGAAATGCAAATACAGAGATGCAGAGGTAGTAAGATGCCTTTCACGTATTTGCCTTTCCAGCAATGTTTCAAGCAGACCCTCTACTGAGCGTGGAGTCACATGTTGAGCTTGGTCCCAGGACCCTGAGATCATGACCTGAGCTGAAACCCAAGAGTCAGACGCTTAACTGAGCCACCCAGGCACCCCTGCCAATGATTTTAATTAAAAATATGCATAGGCCTTTCCATTGACAACCCTTTTCATTGGTTCCTGAAAGTTCTCCAAGCCTAATCAGCCTGATGCCAATTTAAAAAAATGGTTTTACAAAACCTAGAATTAAAATAAAATCCCTTGACTTATTTTAGGTTTCTGTCTTGTTCAAGGACTGTCTAAATTCATGGACTAACCATCTTGAATTTTAGAGCACCTTTTAGTTAATAGGTTAGGTTAACGGTTTTATTAGAAAATTTCCAAGTTATAGCTCAAATAATTTTTGATATTAACTTTATCCTTTTCCTACCTCCAACTAAAGTAGATGTTTGAGAATAGGCCTTGTATATCAGCCTAATAGTTTGTATGTTATAAATTTGTTATCTACAACAACATAAAATGTTGTTGGCATTGAAAATTTAAGAGACAAGAACTGAGTTAACTATTGGACACTCTCATTCCTTACTTATAAAATGGAAGGTCTGGCCTGGGAAGATCTCCATATTGTACCTCCAGTTCTAAATGCCTATGATATGTTTCCCTTTGCCTGAAATTTTATATAAAACTCTGGAGTGATCCGTGAAGAGATTCCAACTATTTCTGCTATACTAATCTCAGAGTCAGCTGGAAGATGATAATGAAAAAAAATTCTCTTCCTGTAAAAATAAGACTGACTTCTGAAATGAGTACGTTTAACTCATCATGAATACCCTGTATTTAAAATACGCTGAAGATAAAATATTCAGCCTCTATGTGATACATCTGTTCTTTACTGAAAATAAATAACACATATAGAAAAATATACATTTTCCCTCAAAGTACAACTTGATCATTTGCATCCCTAGTTAAAGAATGTGTTTCATTTCTTCATGTCAGATGGTGCGTAGAGGAAGGTCAGGTGCATCAGAATAAATAAACGTCATTGGTTCCTCAATTTTTACAGATGCAGTTAGTTCACATAGTCGCTCAAAATTTGTGTTTAATGTGAATCCTGAAGCCAACATGAATCTCTTCTTTCTGGCAATTGGTATGAAAGATAATATGAAGTGAGGGACAAAATACCTGAAACTGGACAGATAGCTTTATAGAATAAACCTTTTTAATTGTTATATAATATTTTATTTCAAATAGGAGAATTACATCTATTTTGATGTCTTTTGAATATGGACTTTTAATGTGTTCACGATTCCAATGTTGTTATCTTTTCAGGAAAGTTATATTGCCTTATGATTGGTATCAAAACCAGATAGTCATTAATAATGAAATTTAGTTAACAAGCCACTCCCATGGACTTTAGCGCTCATTTATGCTCCACTTAGCTATGATAATTCCTCTGCCCTTGGTCATGGGATAGAGTATTTTATAGCCTTTTGATTAATCACCCACCTTCCTTTGTGAGCACTTGATCTTTTGCCCCAGGTTTCTCATAATGTTCAGTGTATAAATTCTTTCTGTTGCTTAGAGTTGTAAATCCATACACCATTAGGTATTTGAGCCTTGTGCTACTGTGCCTGTGGAGATGGTTTTAAGCCTGACTACCAGTTACCAGCTAAAGCTGTTGCTATGATTATGCAGTATATTTTAAAATGTAGTACCACAATTCTTCCATACCCATTAAAAGTCAATTGATCACTCTCAAGTTATGTATAAAAATGACAAAACAAAAACCTCTGATCCACAATTGTCAACCTGAATAGATTGTTTTAAAAATTCAGGTGTATACCATTTGTATTGATATAAATAGAACTGGAAGGGATTATAGTAGGTGAAGTAAGTCAGGCAGAGAAAGACAATTATCATATGGTTTCACTTATATGTGGAACATAAGCAATAGAACAGAGGACCATAGGGGAAGGGAGGAAAACCGAAAGGGGGAGAAATCAAAGATGGAGATGAACCATGAGAGACTGTGGAACCTGGGAAACAACCTGAGGGTTTCAAAGGGGAGGGAACTGGGGGGAAAGGGTAACAGGATGATAAGTATTGAGGAGGGCATGTGGTGTTATGCTTAACTAATGAATCCTTGAACACTACATCAAAAACTGATTATGTACTATACAGTGGCTAACTGTACATAAAAAAAATTCAGGTATATTTAATTTGATTGATTTTTTCCAATGTTAATTATTATTTATCAGGAGCTGAAGGGCATTAAAAGGTGGTCATATGCCATTGTGTGCATTTTCAGTCTTCTTCTGACTTCATAGATGCATGTGTGTGTATATAAATTCACCCTCCACTTAAAGGAAATTCAGCATTCAGAAATCTGAACAGGTATAGCAACAAATGAACACCTACTAAGAGTGGGAAAAAGGAACATTGACACTTGGCTTTACATTTTTGCTCTGCCACTTACAAGTTGTATCTGTCTTAGAATTTTACCTCTCATCTATAAAATGGAAATAGTCATAGTATTTACTCTTTGGTCCATGAGGTAATAGCAGCTACCACTTAATAAGCCTGGATTGTATGTACTATGCTAAGCATTTTAAGTAAGATAATGATTGCAAAACACTTTGCATAAATGCTGGGGACATGCAAAGAGCTTTGTAATTGGTTGGTATTCTTACACGCATTATTATTTTTATAATAATGAAAATGATATGATAAAGTAGGTAACTGATTCTACATAGCTTGAATCTCTTTTAGTAAATTTCTTTAAATGCTCAAATAGTAGAATATCTCACAGTGCAATAAGTAGAAATCTATAACCCCAAAGAACTTATAAAGGCAAGGATATTTAAATAATTAATTAGAAAAATAAAAGATGCAGTTAAGAATATAGCCAAAATAAAAGAAAAAGAACCAGCAGCCACAGAGTTAATTCAAAATGTAAGAGCTGGGGGTAAAGACAGCTAGTTAAACCTGTTAAATCAGAGACAGTGGTTATGTTTCCTTTCATTTATGCCCTTTTATAATCTTTAAACGGACTTGAATGTA
Organism: Taxidea taxus jeffersonii; assembly: GCA_003697995.1. NCBI lineage: Eukaryota > Metazoa > Chordata > Mammalia > Carnivora > Mustelidae > Taxidea > Taxidea taxus. The sequence continues at coordinate 38,370 of RCUC01042173.1, forward strand.
CATATATTTTCTCTTCAAAATGTGCGTTTTTCAAAAAATGGAAGAGAAGATGACAAAGAATTTTATTGAGAGTATTTTGATTTCTCTGTAGCTACCAAAAATAGATAATCTTATTATTCAATAAGACGTAAACCCTAGAACTATCAAGAGAGTGAGCAGATGCTCTTCCAGTTTTTCCCACAATGAAAAAACTTAACTTTTGGAAGCTTATATAGGTGACCTTATGAGTAAGAAGGTTCAGTAGAGAAAAAAAAATTAAATTTTTTTTAAATTAAAGGGTCCCCTGGGTGGCTCAGTCATTAAGCGTCTGCCTTTGGCTCAGGTCATGATTCCCAGGTCCTGGGGTCAAGCCCTGCATTGGGCTCTCTGTGGGACAGGAAGCCTGCTTCTCCCTCTCCCATTCCCCCTGTTTGTTGTGTTCCCTCTCTCACTGTCTCTCTCTCTCTGCCGAATAAATAAAAATCTTTAAATAAATAAATAAATAAATTTTCTACGAACATTTAGAAAAGATAATGGTTATTACTAATATGCACTGAGAAAGCATTTTTTTGTATTCAAACATTACATCATTGAATTCTTGAAACTAAGTTTTGGCTACATAATTTGTGGGGCCCAGTACAAAATGAAAATGCAGGTCTTGTTGTTCATATTATTAAGGATGTCAAGAGCGTGAAAACAGAGCCTGAAACAAAGCATGGGGTTCTTTGAGGGAGGGGAATTGGGTGAATACCTAAGTTGCACAGTCATGAAGCTAGCCCTGTTTACAACACCCTCATGAGATGTGCATTATGATTCTCATTTTACCTACAAAGAAATGAAATCAAAGCTCTGAGAGACAAATAAACCTATCCTGAATGCTACCATATGTGAACTTTGGACCTGGGGTTTGAGAATTGTGGAGCCTGACTCAAAGACTCCCACTTTTAATCACTGTAAGAAGTCTAAACAAACTATTTTCCAGTTTTACTGGATGGTTAACTGACAGATCAAGGGAATAGTATTTAAAAACAAATGTATTTTATTTTCATGAGGACACTTGAAAGTCATTTCCAATATACTGATAATTAAAATGGAAGTGGGTGGGGGATGAATGAAATAAGTAAAGGGAGTTAAGAGTACATCTGTATTGATGAGTACTGAGAGATGTGTAGAATTCTTGAATCATTTTATTATACATCTGAAACTAATATAACACTGTATGTTAATTGCACTTGAGTAAGTAACAATGGGGAAGACGACTAAATGAGGGTTTAGTTGGGCGGACTCAAAGTTTGTTGAGTATCTCTCAAACAATATTATATCCTAATTTTGACCCTGCTCCATTCAACATTTTAATGGAGGCATTAAGTCATTGTTAGTAGATTTTCAGCTGTCCTAATGTTCAGTTATTTTAAAGTATTTCGATGACATACTTCCATAGTTTTAAAGATACATAGGTATGATAGACCTAGAACAACATTTGAACAGAAACATTCTGAAAGTTTTCTCTGCTGGAAATGCAGTATTTTGCAGAAAATGTTTTGTTGTAGAAAGTTGGAAAATAGAAAGAATACAGAAATATATAGTCCATAGTAGAAATTATCTGTGCTTTACCTGCCAAAACATAACCACTGTTTGTGTTGTTTACTCCATACCATAATGTAAATATTTTCCAGTGACATTGAAAATATTTGAAACATGTACAATAACTCTGTCACATGCATGTACTATAATTTATTTAAGCCAACTACCTGCTGACATTAGGTTGTTTCTAACATTTTTCCATTATACCTTATCCTGTGAACAGGGATAAGTGTTATATGCAGCCTGTAGCATTAGATACATTTAAATGTAAGGATACTGACTGAGGTAAATTTGTTTTTGTAACGTTTAAAAAGAAATTGCCTTGATTACTATATGTTCAGTGCAGGTGATCATTTTTGCATACTTATAATTTTCATGTGGCACTCACTTTGTCTCACAATTATGCATGTGTTTGTCACCTTCACTACTATGTTGTAAGCTCCCTAAAAATCAAGATTCCATTTTATTCATTTCTGAGTGTTCCGTAGTGATACATATATAATGTAGGCTGGAATTTAATTAAAACATGATTCAGCTGCTGAGTAACTCATACAATTTTAGATTGCTTTAATTAAATATGATGTCCAAAGTCAGGAAGCCTAGGTTTTGGAGCACCAATATCAGATTAAATCTAACTCTAGCAAACACCTGGTATTTTAAAACTTGGAAATAAGATTTGTCAGAGTTGTGATTATCAACCTTCAGGTCTTTAAGACTGTCGGATAGAAACAATACTCAGTTTATTCAGTGTTGGTTCAGGATTCAAGACAAACTTTAAATAAACCGAGTCATAATAAGGGAGGCTTCTACTACCTGTAAAAACTTTGCCAATGGGAAGATTGGCTGCCATATTCTGGAAGGAGTTATCTGCCTCTGGGAGTAGTAAATCCTATAGTAAGTGGAAGGTTATACTAAATGACCTCTATAATCCCTTCTTGTCTGTATTTCTAATGATTCTAATACATAATTAACTGTCTACAGCCAATAACTAATAGCCATAGGGAAATTTAGTACATGACCATTTGGTTTTTATTCTGGTTATACAGAATAGCTATTGAAAGTATTCATTTGTTATATATAACAAATTTTATTCTGTGGTTACAGGGTCAATGAACAGTTGTTGTTTTTCCCATTCTTCCATCCCAAAGGAAATGAAGGAGTATTTTCAATTATAGTACAGTAATGACTATAGTGTAAAACAATTACAGATTTATATCTTACTATTATTTTATTAAAAATGATTGCTTTGGGGACGCCTGGGTGGCTCAGTTGGTTAGGTAGCTGCCTTCGTCTCAGGTCATGATCCCAGCATCCTGGGAAGGAGTCCCACATTGGGTTCCTTGCTCGGCAGGGAGCCTGCTTCTCCCTTTGCCTCTGCCTGTGCTTGCTCTCTCTCTCTCTCTCTCTCTGACAAATAAATAAAATCTTAAAAAAATGATTGCTTTTTCTTAGAAGGTTTGCTATATTCCTAAGTGCTTTTTTGTATATGATGTTGCCATTTCTCCTTACCTTACTCTTGGTGGGCCCATCTATCCAATTTCATAAGTATCAATGAGAAAATATTTTAATACTACAGGAATTAACTTCACAGCCAAATATTCAGTAGCACACATGTTTCATAACATTAGATACAACTGTAAATAATATGTTTGCATTTTCATAATTTCTGCCTTCTGGTGCCTCAACATACAAAATTAGAGTATTTCCCCCTGAACTGTATTCTCTTCAAGCCATCTTCGTATGCAAAAAAACTTGCTTATGGTTAAAAAATAGTACTCTGATAAAATTAAATGCTCTTAGAATCCTCCTTAAAAATGATTTTTTTTAAAATTAAAGGTGAACTTAGTTTCATCATGTAATGATCATTTTGGGTTAAGGACGATTAGGTTTGATCTTCTATTTTAAGCATTTTTTTAACAACTGTGTTACTTTCTGCCTTCATTTTGGTGTAATTTGTCAATGGACTCTATAATTATTGTTTAAGGCTCAATGATGGATTCTAAATAATGATTCTATGGAGAGCTTAAAGAAGATAAAACTGGTCTTGACACAGGCAGAAACTTAGTACCTGTTAATGTCCTTTAAAAAAAAAACAAACTATTTAGGCTACCAAAATAGAAGTCTCTAAGGTCTTGACATATGTAAGGGCAGCACATCTAAAATGTATTTGTCAAAAGCGATTTTTACACAAGGCATTGTGACAAAAGATTTCATTACTCCCCTGTCAAATTGCCTCTTTGGAAGCTGCAATAAGAAGATCCTGAAGCTTCTCTGATTTCCTCCCATTGAAGGAATCAGTCATGTGTGAGCCATGGAGGTTAACCCAAACCCTTTCCTTATTTCTTTGCAAGTTCAGGAAAGTCAGTCAAAGTAATCTTGACTTCAACCAGATCCCTGGCTTTGTGCATATCAAGTAACTATAAGTGAATCTAATGCCGGCCTATTTTGGTCTCTTTGTAGATAGGTCTTCCAAATGATTTGGATTACTAAAAGCATAATAATGATCAATATCCCAGCAGGTAACTATTCAGTTATAATAACAGAAGGGCTGTGGGACGGAGAGTTGATGGTTGAGGAAGGAAGGGAGGGTGTCTCGCCATTATATAGCTAGTCTGGTAATGCCCATTTACAGAGGTGATAGCCTCTCATGATTTGGGTCACACACCGTATTATTCCAAGGAGTGATGATCTATGCTTAAAAGATAATCTTTAAAAGTATGAGCACAAAGTTAGTATGATTCTAACCCAGGAAGTATCTTTAATGTTAACTTTGGAGACTCCAATATTTTAACATATTCATTAGTTAAACAAGGGTGATGTGCTTTTTAGCTTTTGAATAATATTCAGCTTAAATGCACTGGACTAATAGACAATTTATGTTAACATTTTATGGTAATTTTAAAGGACATTGAACTAATTTGGTTAAAAAGTCACTTATTGTAAAGTTCAAATGATTTTGTCTAAAAATGTATGGACTATAATTACTATATCTGATAACCAAGGATGCATTCAACACACTAATAAACATCTGTAGTCGGTCAAGGCAGTGAAATTGGTGCTGTGATACCTTAGTAAAATTTACATTAACATAGTAAACACTTTAAACAGCATGTTTAATTAACTGTCAGAGTGACACCGTAAGTTTTGCTCTTTTGCCCCCCCTTTATTTTCCATAGCTTGACCAATAAATTGAAGAGACGCTAAGTTTACTTCCAGTTTTAAATTACTTTCCTTTGTGATTTAAGTGAACATAACTTAATTCAGATAAAACAATTTGATTTGGGTTCAGTACGGTGCTATTTTGATCTGAAGGTCAATTTACCAACAAGCAGGAACAGTTTCTCATTATTTTCCTTTGCCACTCCAAGCAGGCTTTACCAAAGTCTTTCAAGCAGTGTATGACCTCTGTTTCAATACTTCTCGCAGATCTCACAGGCTGTCACCACCGCTCAGCCATCACTAACACAGACAACTGTAATGGAAACGGTAACTATGGTGACCACGAGGGAACAAATTCTGGTAAAACATGCCCAAGAGGAACTGCCACCGCCACCTCCCCAAAAGAAGAGGCAGATTATTGTGGATTCCGAAATTAGAAAAAGGTGAGAGGCTCTTATTCATGGCTTTATCCTCAAGCAAAAAATAATTATTAAGCAGGAAAACTCATTTATAGTTGTTTAGATGGCAGTGTTTTTAACTTAAACAATTTTTCCAGATGCCTCAGGTGCCTGCCATGTCAGTTCAGTTAGAAAATTGTGATATAAATTTCAAAATTTGCCCAGGGAATCACCATCCCAACAAAAACTGAATGCTCAGTGGAAATATTGTTTTCTGGATTAAAAGAAGAAACCACGTGTGATGAACTGCCATGAACTCATTTTATCCTCAAAGTTTCTTTCTTTTTTTTTTTTTTCTTACCAACAGCCTACTTGTTCAGTGCCTCCTTTTGCATTAAATGTCTCCCCCTGCTTAGTAATGGAAAGTACATTTTCATGAAGAAGAAGTACACCTATAATAGATGAGATCCATTCTGCTAGTTTACGAGAACATAATGTCTCAATCTGCACATCCTAAATCAGGAGTAATTACAGAATAGATTTCCTGTTCATTGATATTTTTAAAGTCTTATCTTGAAGGTGTTAGAATTTTTAACTCATCTTTTTGTAGATATTTTCAACTAGGCATTATAGATAAGTTAGGTATTATGTACCTCAGTGGCTATGTTAAAATGATGAGAATAAAATTTCATAAATGCAGGACTAGCATGAAAGTCATAAAAAGGTATAATTTCTTTTTCATTCCAATTATTATCATTCTAAGATTAAGAAAGAACATTAAAATCTGCCTTATGTTTCTAAGCAGCATATGTTTAGGAATGCATGGAACACTTGACATTAGAATTTATGTATACAAGGGTGTAGAAGCATGAGAAGAAGAACGCATACTTAAAAATAGCATATCAGATGTTCTAGGCAAAGGAAAAAAACCACCTAGAGAAGTTACTCAAGTATATTATTTGGGACTTTCAATACTTTTAATCCATGATTTATAACCTGTTTTCATAATTACACAGTCAACTGCTAGGCTTTTGTCCCTCGTTGTGTCTATGTGGCTGAGTGAATCCTCTCACCCAGTAGTCAACAAACTAAAGCCAGCAGACTAAATCCACCTTGCTGCCAGTTTTTGTATGGCCCATGAGCCAAGAATTATTTTTACACATTTGAATGGTTAAAAATAATCCAAAGGGGAGTATTTCCTGACATGTGATAATCTATGAAATTCAGATGACAGTGTCCATAAAGGTTTTATCGAAACATAGCCACAGTCATTTATTTAGGTATAATCCGAGATTGCTTTCACATTGCAAAGGCAGGGTTGGGTAGTGGTCACAGAGACTGTCTAACCCAACAGCTCTCCAAGAATTTTCCAAGGAGAGCAGTATGGAAACCTACTTGTCTTACCCTCCTTATATGTTCAATATTGTCCTAATACAGAAATTAGCAGAGCAAGTTGATTCACGTCAGTCTCTCTCATGGCTCCTGCCAAGCATATTCTTGGCTTGTGTTTGGGGATTGTATTTGGTTAAGAAAAATGTGTTTTGTTACTTTTTGTTTTTAGGAAAGTGTGGCTAGTGGTGAAATATTTTGTCTCTTAAATTCTGTTTGCATCATATGCTGTCAGAAACTTTTTAAGTGCCTGAAATGAGATGACCAATGAAGAACATCAAGAATATGTTACTTAAATAAAAACTTTAACACTTATTGATGTTTTTTTTTTTTTACGTGCTCAGTGCTAGATTAAATGCTTTATCTGCATAGTGTGTTTATTATTCCCAATCACCCTACAGGATAAGTATGGCTATTAGTACTATTATACACAGCTACAGAATGCCTGAGCTAGGATTTCAACTGAGGGAGCCTATTACAGAACCTAGGCGGGGTACTAAAATGTTTCTTCAGCAGATATATGACAAAGGTGATCTTATATATTGGTTTCCCTGAGTCCATCCCAGCTTATACCTTTTGTGACATCATAATTATATATTATACTAACTTTCACTCTCAAATATGTCCAGATTTAGACAGTACAATAACATGGATGCTTTATATAGGACTAGTGATTGATAAATTTCTACTGAACAAAGAACACAAACAAGTGAACAATCAGGACAGTTCAATTCAGTGAGTGAGAGTTGTCTACAGGATGGAATCTGGTTAAAATAATGTAATGGTTCAAGAAGCATTGTACAAACATGACTGTAAGCTTCATGGTAGCTAGTGTCCATCTCTTGTCCCATGTGAGAACTCCTAGCATTTAACTGTCAACACTATAGTCTTGACAATCTATTAAATACTCATCTTTTAAAAATGATCTCCTTTTTCAGCTTCTCTGACACACTGCTTGTTCTGTCCCTACCACAGACTTGTTTTCTAATTAAAAAGGTCTGAGACATTTTGCCTAATCATGGTAATATCTCATAAATTCATGGTTTTAGCCTCTTTCAATTTCTTTATTCAAATTGCTTCCTTACATTAATTCAAGTCTGGCTGTAAGCAAATGACTCCTAGATCATACTTAGAGCTCCATATCTGACACTCTCCCTTAAATTTTATGTTTATTTTTTTATATAAACATATAATGTAACCCCACCCCCCTCTCCCAAGCCCTCTCCCTCCCAAGCCCCCTCAGGTTGTTTTATGACATTAAGAGTCTCTTTTGGTTTGTCTCCCTCCCGATCCCATCTTGTTTCATTTATTCTTGTTTATTTCTTTGAAACTATGTTCTTCTACTTGTGCATCTAGTCGGTGCTTCAGTTTTTTTTTTTTAAATCAAATGCCAATAGCTGTTGCCTCCATTTAACCACACCTACTTACTCATACATTGTAGAGGTATTTTACTTATTATAATTTGTTGTCTGTGCATCTAAAGGAGGGGCAGATATTGGATAAAGCATAGACTTTGGAATTAGAAATACTCAAGTTTGAAACCTGCCTATTTTAATACTGGCTTGTGATCCCAGGCAAACTGCCTAATTCCTGTACCTCAAATTCACTATCCTCACATTATAAAATACTAACTGTGAGGATTAAGTAGGAAGTATTTGCTACAGTGACTATAAGGTAAGAAGAATTCAGGAAATACTAAAGCTGCTATTCTTGTTGTTTAGTTATGGTGGACATGGCAGGACTTGTGGTAGGCGTGGGGGAGGTAATAGACATGGCAGAGGTGGTGATAGAGACAGTAGTGGTCCAGGTGGTGATGGTGGTAGAAGTGGCAGTGGTGCTGGGGGTGGAAATGGTGATCATGTGCCATTGGTGAAAAAAGATTCCATTGATAAAAACATCATCTCGAAGTTAAAGAATATAACAAAAAATTGCCTTCTTGGCTTCCTCTTCAAAACGGAATTTACCACCTGAGTTCTCTATTTCTGTCCATCTCTGATCTCTTACCATGCTCCTTATTTATTACTGTTGCATTATATTATTGGGCATGTGACCATTACAGGTATTTCCCTCCCAATCATTCTAACTAGCAGCTCCAAAACTAAGTCATATAAATTGATGTGGTAAGATTTGGACCCTTTCTGATTAATCCACCTCAAATTAATATATCTAAAATGTGACCTTAAAAAAGATTTTATTTATTTATTTGAAAGAGAGAGAGAGAGAGAGAGAAAGCGAGAGCATGCATGAGCATGAGCCAAGGGGGGAGGAGAAGAGGGAGAGGGAGAAGCAGACTCCATGCTGAGCTGGGAGCCCCACATGGGGCTGGATTCCAGGACCTTGAGATCATGACCTGAGCTGAAGGCAGGCAAGTAACCCACTGAGCCACCCAGGTGCCCCTAAAATGGGGCTTTTAGGCTGATCCTTCAGACCTAAGAGCCTTGTAATTCCAGTTGCCCCCCAAATAAAGCAAAAATAACTTCTGAAGATATTCAATATTATTGTCCCAGCAATTTTATGTATAGCTTCCCCAGAGTCTTTCCACCCCAGCCGGTAAATTCCATTACACTCTTTATTTTTTTTAAGATTTATTTATTTTAGAAAGAAAGAATGTGTGCACAAGTGGGGGCAGGAGCAGAGAGAGAGAGAGAGCAAGGAGAGAATCTTCAAGCTGACCCTCCACTGATTGTGGATCCCGACACAGGCTCCATCCCAGGACTCTGAGATCCTGACCTGAGCCCAAATGAAAAGTCAGCTGCTCAACCGACAGAGCTACCCAGGCACCTTCACATTACATTCTTTTGCTATATGCCTTAATGTCACCTACATAAATTTTTCTCATCACCAATTACAACACAGAAGTCCTGTTACTATCCTTCTGTATGCTTTATCTGAATTCCATATATGGTGCAGCATATAATAATCAATGACTTTTTTTTTTGCCTTCATAAGAGTTAATTTTCCTTTTTTAAAAAATTCTGTTAGCCATACTATAGTATTTGTTTTTTTTTTTTTTTTGGTTTTGTTTGTTTTATTTTTTATTTATTTAATGAAAGAATGAATAATGCAGTTCAATTAATTGAGATAAATAAAATTTTATATTCCAATCTTTGCACTTCAGAATTTTACCTAGTTCTTCATGGAATTGTTCTTAATAAGAGGCAAATGGACATTCTAATAATCTTTAGTAATTCTTTCTTTACCCATAAAGATATAATTTTTTGCTCAAAACTATTACGGGATTTAAAATTCAGCTTTGTACCACACCAGTTTTTTTAAATATCTAAGATGTTTAGTTCATTCCATTATAATTATACAGTTTCTACTTTTGTTGTATTTACTGCATAAATTGTCCTCCTTATACTAAGATATATAAAAGTGCTAATGATAGTGGGTCAGAGGGTAATTATTTTTAACAGTAATTTACCCTTGCAGTTCAGTGATATTATTTTACATATAGGTAATTATCAGAGTATGGAACTCAGACTATGTTAAAACTAGATCTATTACCTAGTTAATTGGAATTTATTGAGGAGATTAGTTCCTAATCATGTAGCAGTTATTTTAAGAGACTTTCACAACAGCTTTCATTTACATTTTTGTATCAACCAGGTGAAGCCAATGGCAAATTGAATATTTTTAAGTAAAAGCCATCTCAATAAAGATAATTTTCCAAAGTACAGTGTTAATAAATGAGTATCTCCAATCTGAAGGGAAGTATAGAGACATTTAGAAATACCTAAACTCACTTAGTCTCTTTCTCTTCTCTAGGCTAAGCAGACTGAGTGTGAAGTTTGCTTTCTCTGTTTCTTGCATGCTTACTAAATGGCAGAATACATTGACTGGGCAATTGCACACCTGTATTATTATTTTAGTTTTTAGTTTTCAGCTTGATCATGTTTGTGTTTTCTTTCTTTTTATGTCTGTTGACTGATATTCATTTATGTCACATAGTTGGGAGGAAGTTAGGTAAGTGTTAGATAAGACCCTTTCTAAAAAAAAAAAAAAGAAGACTCTTTCTGCAGTTTTATAAGATTATCGCCTAAAATATTTTTGTGTTAGATATATATTTTACTTTAATTCGCAAATTATAATCTGGAAGTCATAAACTAAAACACTTATCACTTCAAGAATCTACTAAATGATTAAGATGTCTAAGCTATTTTTTTTAATTTTCTATATGATAAGTTGATCTGAAAACACTCAGTGTATTGGTCTCAGCAATAGCATTTTTGCCCCTTAGCATGGCCCAGAAAAATGAAACTTTGCATCTTTTATCTAAGGAGATGAAACTGTAGGCTTGTCTACAGTTACAGGTTAATTGAAATCCGGAAAGGTTAAATAACCTGCTTTCAGTTGCAAAATAAGGACTAGTGCTGAGTCTCCTCATTTCTATTCCAGTGTTATAGTTGCAATGGCCTGCTTCTTTTTATGTATTAGAGTCAAATGACCTTGGTAATAGACTCAAATTTCAGTTTAGAAACTGTTTTGGGTGAAGAATAGAAACCTTACATAGCACTTTCAGATATTCCAAACCATAGCCACCTGTTTTAGGTTCTTAAAATTATTTTGTCATATAAGTCAAGAATCAGCCAATAAATATGTTTTGGGGAATGTGGGGATGTGAATTCTAGAGGCATACTAAGTGACCAGAGAACACTTAGAGCAGCAACATTCTTAGTGCTGTACATGAAGCAGCAGCATCACTTGGGAACATATTACAAATGTGGATTTGGGGGACCCACCCCAACCTTGCTGTATCAGAAACTCTGCAGGTAGGCCTAGGAATCTTTGACATGCTCCCAGGTCATTCTCATAAGCTGTAAAGTTTGAGAACCCTTGCACAAAAACAGTGGTTCTCATATATTAGCATGTATCAGAAGAAACATCTGGAGGGCTTATGAAAAGACAAATTACTTGTCCCTACCAGATTTAGATTCAGTGGATCTGGAGTGGTGCCTTGAGAGTCTTAATTGCCAACATGTGTCCAGGTTATGCTGATGATTCTTGTTCAGAACCCACATTTTGTAGGTCAGTGTACTGGAGCATCATCTCAGCTAAACCTGACTCTTGCTTCTTTTTCCCCAAACTGACCTCAGTGTTAGGAACCATCAACTCCCAATTAGGCTAAGTGATGTTCCCATTCCATCTTATGACATCTCTTTTGTTTTATGTTGAAATGATCTATTTATATGCCTGTTTGACCCACTTGACTTAAGTGGACCCTTCCCTGGACCAGGGTCTGTATCTTAGTCCTTACATGGTATGGGCTCTTCTATAAGGGAGATGTCCGAAATATGCTATAAACTGAAACACATTATAATGGAAACTGGTCCCATGCCATGGTATACATAGCTCTGCCTATCTAGCTCCTGCAGCTGTAGGAAAATGTGCTCTTCAAGCATGTAAAGTCATACAGGGATGCCAGCAGGAAGAAAGACAGGGCCCTATTCCCAGATCTGGCACATGTAGTTTTATTTGTTCCTGGGATGATAAAAATGATAGTCAATTTATTATTTATTCATCTCAAAGAAGAAGCATAGCTGAGTGCCAGAAAAAGATGATTTTTAATCAGAATATCTGAACTACCTCTACCTACTTCTAATACAGCCCCAAAGCTGTAGTTGTCTACATTGAGCCCTGAAACTGCTCTCAGCAAGGTCACTAGAGAGCTCTATAATTGCTGACTCCAAAGATCCCTCTTCAGTTCTTGTCCTTCTTGACCTTTGAGCTGTGCTTGACAGTGATGATTAGTCCCTTCTTGAAATTTTCTTCTCCCTTGGTTTCTAGGACATTGTTCCCTCCTCTTTCTTTTCTTCTCCTCACTTTCTAACTAAGGCTTCTCAGTATCCTCAGTATTCTCAGTATTCTCAAGGATATTCTCAGTATCCTTGTCTTTTTTTTTTTTACTTTTTTAAACATATAATGTATTATTAGTGCCAGGGGTACAGGTCTGTGAATTGCCAAGTTTAAACACTTCACAGCACTCACAATAGCACATACCCTCCCCAATGTCCATAAACCCACCACCCTCCCCCTACACTCCTCCCCCAGCCCCCCTCAGTTTGTTTTATGAAATTAAGAGTCTCTTTTGGTTTGTCTCCCTCCCGATCCCATCTTGTTTCATTTATTCTTTTCCTACCCCCTGACCCCTCCATTGCATCTCCAATTCCTCATAACAGGGAGATCATATGATAGTTGTCTTTCTCTGATTGACTTATTTCACTAAGCATAATACCCTCTAGTTCCATCCCTGTCGTCGCAAATGGCAAGACTTCATTTCTTTTGATGGCTGCATAGTATTCCATTGTATGTATATACCACATCTTCTTTATCCATTCATCTGTTGATGGACATCTAGGTTCTTTCCATAGTTTGGCTATTGTGGACATTGCTGCTATAAACATTGGGATGCACATGCCCCTTCGCATCACTACGTTTGTATCTTTAGGGTAAATACCCAGTAGTGCAATTGCTGGGTCATAGGGTAGCTCTATTTTCAACTTTTTGAGGAACCTCCATGCTGTTTTCCAGAGGGGTTGCACCAGCTTGTATTCTCACAAACAGTGTAGGAGGGTTCCCCTTTCTCTGCATCCTTGCCAGCATCTGTCATTTCCTGACTTATTAATTTTAGCCATTCTGACTGGTGTGAGAAGGTATCTCATTGTGGTTTTGATTTGTATTTCCCTGATGCCGAGTGACGTAGAGCACTTTTTAATGTGTCTGTTGGCCCTCTGGATGTCTTCTTTGCAGAAATGTCTGTTCATGTCCTCTGCCCATTTCTTGATTGTACTTTTTGTTCTTTGGGTGGTTGAGTTTGCTAAGCTCTTTATAGATTTTGGATACTAGCCCTTTATCTGATATGTCATTTGCAATTACCTTCTCCCATTCTGTCAGTTGTCTTTTGGTTTTGTTTACTGTTTCTTTTGCTGGGGAAAAGCTTTTGATCTTGATGAAGTCCCAGTAGTTCATTTTTCCTCTTGCTTCCCTTGCCTTTGGCGTTGTTCCTAGGAAGAAGTTGCTGCAGTTGAGGTCGAAGAGGTTGCTGCCTGTGTTCTCCTCAAGGATTTTGAGGGATTCCTTCCTCACGTTGAGGTCCCTCATCCACTTTGAGTCTATTTCCGTGTGTGGTGTAAGGAAATGGTCCAATTTCATTTTTCTGCATATGGCTGTCCAATTTTCCCAACACCATTTGTTGAAGAGGCTGTCTTTTTTCCATTGGATGTTCTTTCCTGCTTTATCGAAGATTAGTTGACCATAGAGTTGAGGGTCTATTTATGGGCTCTCTATTCTGTTCCATTGATCTATGTGTCTGTTTTTGTGCCAGTACCATACTGTCTTAATGATGACAGCTTTGTAGTAGAGCTTGAAGTCAGGAATTGTGATGCCACCAACTTTGGTTTTCTTTTTCAATATTCCTTTGGCTATTTGGGGTCTTTTCTGGTTCCATATAAATTTTAGGATTATTTGTTCCATTTCTTTGAAAAAAAAATGGATGGGGTTTTGATAGGGATTGCATTAAATGTGTAGATTGCTTTAGGTAGCATAGACATTTCACAATATTCTTCCAATCCAGGTGCATGGAACCTTTTCCCATTTCCTTGTGTCTTCCTCGATTTCATTTATGAGTACTTTATAGTTTTCTGCGTACAGATTTTTTGCCTCTTTGGTTAGGTTTATTTCTAGGTATCTCATGGTTTAGGGTGTAATTGTAAATGGGATGGACTCCTTAATTTCTCTTTCTTCTGTCTTGTTGTTGGTGTAAAGAAATGCAACTGATTTCTGTGCATTGATTTTGTATCCTGACACTTAACTAATTCCTGTACAAATTCTAGCAGATTTGGAGTGGAGTCTTTTGGGTTTTACACATACAGTATCACATAAACTGCAAAGAGTGATAGTTTGACTTCTTCTTTGCCGATTTGGATGGCTTTAATTTCTTTTTGTTGTCTGATTGCAGAGGCGAGGACTTCTAGTACTATGTTGAATAGCAGTGATGATAAGGGACACCGCTGCCATGTTCCTGACCTTAGAGGAAAAGCTCTCAGTTATTTCCCATTGAGAATGATATTTGTGGTGGGTTTTTCATAGATGGCTTTGATAATATTGAGGTATGTGTCCTCTATCCCTACACTTCGAAGAGTTTTGACCAGTAAGGGATGCTGTACTTTGTCAAATGCTTTTTCAGCATCTATTGAGAGTATCATATGGTTCTTGTTCTTTCTTTTATTAATGTATTGTATCACATTGATTGGTTTGCAGATGTTGAACCAACCTTACAGCCCTGGAATAAATCCCACTTGGTCGTGGTGAATAATCCTTTTAATGTACTATTGGATCCTATTGGCTAGTATTTTGATGAGAATTTTTGCATCTGTGTTCCTCAAGGATATTGGTCTGTAATTCTAGTTTTTGATGGGATCCTTGTCTGGTTTGGGGATCAAGGTGATGCTGGCCTCATAAAATGAGTTTGGAAGTTTTCCTTCCATTTCTATTTTTTGGAGTAGTTTCAGGAGAATAGGAAGTAATTCTTCTTTAAATGTTTGGTAGAATTCCCCTGGGAAGCCATCTGGCCAGGGGTTTCTCAGTCTTACTAATTCTTTCAAAGAACCAGCTCCTAGTTTCATTGATTTGTTCTATTGTATTTTGGTTTCTATTTCATTGATTTCTGTTCTGATCTTTATTATTTCTATTCTCCAGCTGGGTGTAGGCTTTCTTTGTTTTCTTTATCCAGCTCCTTTAGGTGTAGGGTTAGGTTGTGTATTTGAGACCTTTCTTCTTTCTTGAGAAAGGCTTGTATTGCTATATACTTTCCTCTCAGGACTGCCTTTGCTGTGTCCCACAGATTTTGGACCGTTGTGTTTTCATTATCATTTGTTTCCATGAATTTCTTCCATTCTTATTTAATTTCCTTATTGGCCCATTCATTCTTTAGAAGGATGCCCTTTAGTCTCCATTTATTTAGGTTTTTTCCAAATTTCTTCTTGTGATTGGGTTCTAGCTTCAGAGCATTGTGGTCTGAAAATATGCAGGGAATGATCCCAGTCTTTTAATACTGGTTGAGACCTGATTTATGACCCAGGATGTGATCTATTCTGGAGAATGTTCCATGGGCACTAGAGAAGAATGTGTATTCTGTTGCTTTGGGTTGGAATATTCTGAATATATCTGTGAGGTCAATCTGTCCAGTGTGTCATTTAAGGCCTTTACTTCCTTGTTGATCTTTCGCTTGGATGATCTGTCCATTTCAGTGAGGGGAGTGTTAAATTCCCCTACTATTATTATATTATTATCGATGTGTTTCTTTGATTTTGTTATTAATTGATTTATATAGTTGGCGGCTCCAATGTTAGGTGCATAGATATTTAAAATTGTTAGATCTTCTTGTTGGACAGACCCTTTGAGTATGATATAGTGTCCTTCCTCATCTCTTATGAGGAAGTCCTTGGCTTAAAATCTAATTGATCTGATATAAGGATTGCCACCCCAGCTTTCTTCTGATGTCCATTAGCATGGTTAATTGTTTTCCACCCCCTCAGTTTAAATCTGGAGGTGTCTTTGGTTTAGAAATGAGTTTCTTGTAGGCAGCGTATTGATGGGCTTTGTTTTTTTTATCCATTCTGATACCCTCTGTCTTTTGATTGGGGCATTTAGCCCATTTACATTCAGGGTAACTATTGAGAGATATGAATTTAGCGCCATTGTATTGACTATTACTGTATATTGTCTCTGTTCCTTTCTGAACTACTACTTCTAGGGTCTCTCTTTGCTTAGAGAACCCCTTTCAATATTTCCTGTAGAGCTGGTTTTGTGTTTGCAAATTCTTTCAGTTTTTGTTTGTCCTGGAAGCTTTTTGTTTCTCCTATTTTCAATGATAACCTAGCTGGATAAAGTGTTCTTGGCTGCATGTTTTTCTTGTTTAGTGCTCTGAATATATCATGCCAATTCTTTCTGGCCTGCCAGGTCTCTGTGGATAAGTCCAATGCAATTCTCATATTTCTACCATTGTATGTTACAGACTTCTTGTCCCGGGCTGCTTTCAGGATTTTCTCTTTGTCACTTAGACTTGTAAATTTTACTATTAGATGATGGGGTGTGGACCTAGTCTTATTGATTTTGAGGGGAATTCTCTGCACCTCCTGGAATTTGATGCTTGTTCCCTTTGCCATAGTAGGGAAATTCTCTACAATATTTCTCTCCAGTATACCTTCTGCTCGCCTCTCTCTTTCTTCTTCTTCTGGAATCCCAATTATTCTAATGCTGTTTCGTTTTATGGTATCACTTTCCTCTCAATTTCTCCCCTCATGGTCCAGTATTTGTTTGTCTCTCTTTTTCTCAGCTTCTTTATTGTCTGTCATTTGGTCTTCTATATCACTAATTCTTTCTTCTGCCTCATTTATCCTAGCAGTAAGCACCTCCATTTTTTATTGCACCTTATTAATATCCTTTTTAAAATTTCAACTTGGTTAGATTTAGTTCTTTTATTTCTCCAGAAAGGGCTTTTATCTCTCCAGACAGGGTTTCTCTAATATCTTCCATGCCTTTTTTGAACCTTGCTAGAACCTTGAGAATTGTCATTCTGAACTCTAGATCTGACATATTACCAATGTCCGTATTGATTAGGTTCCTAGCCTTTGGTACTGCCTCTTGTTCTTTTTTTTTTTTTTTTTTTGTGGTTTTTCCCACCTTGTCATTTTGTCCAGAGAAGAATATGTGAAGGAGCAAATAAAGTACTAAAAGGGTGGCAAACACCCAGGAAAATGTAAATGTTAATTTACCAATCAGAAGATTAATCTCTTCTGATTAACCAAATCAGAAGAAACCCCAAATTGCGGGGGGCGGGGGGAGAAAGCAGTTAAAAAGAAGTTCAGAAAAAAAAAATTAAACAAAAATAAAACAAGTAAAGAAAAATATAAAAAATAATATATATATATACATATATTAGACTGGTCACTAGATCAGGGTCACCCACTTAATTTTGGGAGTATTTTGTTCTCTTAGAAGAAACTACCTCCCAAAATGTTAAAGAATGCAAAACATATATAAGGGTAAACACAATGAAGGAATGGAATATGACTATAAAGAAGAAAAAAGAAATTTTAAATTTCTAAAAAAGGAGTTAATAAGTTGTTTGGGAGAATAAAGAAAAAGAAAGTGGAGAGAATTTGCTCAGGCTGGAGACTAGAACAAGCCCAGTGCTAGATTTAGGGTGCATTTTGATCTATTAGAAGAAGTTGTGAGAAGGAGGAGTCAAGATGGCGGAGAAGTAGGAGGCTGAGACGACATCAGCCAGCAGGAGATCAGCTAGATAGCCTATCAAACCATTCCGAACACCTACAAATCCAACAGGAGATCGAAGAGAAGAAAAACAACAATTCTAGGAACAGAAAATCGACCACTTTTTGAAAGGTAGGACCAGCGGAGAAGTGAATCCAACGCGATGGGAAGAGAGACCCCAGGGGGAGGGGCCGGCTCCCGGCAAGTGGCGGAACAACGGGGCACAAAATCAGAACTTTTAAAAGTCGGCTCCACGGAGGGACATCGCTCCAGAGGCTAAACTGGGGTGAAGACCTCACGGGGACAACGTGGACTGAGGTCCCGCGGGGTCACAGAAGGATCGGGGGTGTCTGAGTGTCGCAGAGCTCACAGGTATTAGAGCGGGGAAGCCGGCTGCGGAGACAGAGCCGAGGTTTCCTAATGGTCTGTGGCACGGGCCGGTGCTCTGTGCGAGGGGTCCCTACAAGAGCCGGGGAGACTCCGACCCGGGAGAGCTCAGGGATCTACGGGGTTCGGAGACTCCAGGTGGGACTCTGCCAGAGACAGAGACGCTTGGTCACAGGCTGGGTGAGCTCGGAGCGCTCCCAGAAGCCAGTGAGACGGGACTGATTACGCACGATTTTCTCTGAGCGCGGTCTCCAGGCGCGCGGTCTCCGGGCGCAAACGTGGGCTGGGGAGACCAGAGGGATTAAACGCTTTTCTATGGAGGCGCACTGAAGACTGGGGCCCCTAGCTCTCAGCTCCTCTGAACCGGAGATTGGGAGGCCGCCATTGTCATTCCCGTCCTCCGGGAACTCTACAGAAAGCATTCAGGGAACAAAAGCTCCCGAAAGCGGACCTGAGAGGATTACTTAGCCTGGCCCCTGGTAAGGGCAGTGCAACTCCGCCGGGGGCAAAGACACCTGAGATTCACTACAACAGGCCCCTCCCCCAGAAGATCAAAGAAATCCAGCCAAGACCAAGTTCACTTAACAAG
Source organism: Taxidea taxus jeffersonii (assembly GCA_003697995.1). Taxonomy (NCBI): domain Eukaryota; kingdom Metazoa; phylum Chordata; class Mammalia; order Carnivora; family Mustelidae; genus Taxidea; species Taxidea taxus. Next base: position 57,129 of record RCUC01042173.1, read on the forward strand.
GAGAACAGCGGATTCTTATCTGGACAAAATGACAAGGCGGAAAAACTCACCACAAAAAAAAGA
>RCUC01042175.1:0-26518 GCA_003697995.1 Taxidea taxus jeffersonii
CCCGCACCACCTCCTCTCCAGGGAAGTCAGGCAGCTGAACCAAAGGAGAAGGCAACCTCCAGAGGGGCCCTATGGAGCCTACAAGGAGTGAGACTGGGGAGAGAGGTCCCTACCACTGGTCCCAGCCACTCTGCCAGCGAAGTGGCGGGGAGCTGAGCCCCTCAAATTTATGGATCTGCTGTTTTTACCTCGGGCCAGCCCAAACCACCTCCTCCTTCTCTCCTAAGGTTTCCCTGTCTGGGTGCAGCCAAGGCCCAAATGGGCTTGGGGACTCACCCACTTCAGGGAAAACCACCATCTCGAGAGGGAGCCTTCCTCTCTCCTGGCTTGCTGCATTTTCAGAGCTCAGAAACCTTCATTCCTTTGTAGCTTTTGTTTGACACTGATAGCCCCAGGCCCCTCTCCTCTCTTGCTTCTGTTTTTTCTGTCTGTCTGTCTGTCTCTGTCCCTTTGCGGAAATTGGCTCCCCTCTCATAGTAGGGTAGACTATAGTAGAATCCCAGCAAGGCTTTCCCTGGGGTGTTCGTCTCTGTCAGAGCTTTACTTTTTTTCCTCTCATTCCTCACCTGTATACCCCGAATCCCAGTAATTCTCCACATTTTTCATTTTAATTGCAGCAACACACACAGAACATAAAATTGACATTTTTAAAAAAAGATTTTATTTATTTATTTGAGAGAGAGATGGAGAGGGAGAGAAACACACAGAACATACAATTGACATTTTTAAAAAAGATTTTATTTATTTATTTATTTATTTGAGAGAGAGAGAGAGAGAGAGAGAGAGAGATGGAGAGGGAGAGAAACAGAGAGAGCTGAGGGTAAGGGAGAGGAGAGGGATAAGCAGACTCTGTGCAGAGTGCAGAGTCCAAAGCAGGGCTCGATCTCAGGACCCCGAGATCAGGACCTGAGCTGAAATCAAGGTCGGAGGCTTCACCAACTGAGTCGCCTGGTGCCCCGACATTTTTTTAAATCCAAAAATGTGTGTATTGGGATCATTTCCCACTCCTCTTCGTTTTGGGTGCTTTTAGTGCTGCATCTGTCTGGAGGAGCGTGCTTCTGTAAGCCTCGCTTTTCCTCCCGTGGGCTGGCAAAGGACAGTGGAGCTGCCTACACCCAAACTATGGTTTGTCCATGGCTCAAGATGGTAGTGACTGTGTCGGAACCCCGGGCACTTCACGCCTGTGAATCAGGAGCCGGGGCTCTGTGCCAGGTGCTTCCTCTTCTTGTGCTTCCTCTTTGCCTCTTCCAGGGGTGGGTGGAGGAGGTCCTTCGTGAGGGGTAATTCTTGTGGGGTGGTCATCGGCACCAGAAAGGCCATATAATTGACATGTTAGCCATTTTCAAGTGTCCAGGGGCATTAAGCGCATTCACCCTGTGGCACGGCATCTTTCTCCAGACCTCTTTTCGTCTTCCCAGACTAAAACCATGCACATTAAACAACTCTCCTTTTGCCCCGACTTCAAGCCCCTGGCAACCACCATTCTACTTTGTGTCGCTAGGAAGGTGACTACTCTAGGTCCCCCCATGTAAGCAGAATCATACAGAATTGTGTGTGTGTGTGTGTGTGTGTGTGACAGGCTGATTTCCCTTGGCGTCATGTTTCAAGTTTCATCTGTGGTGTACAGCACGTGTCAGAATTCCCTCCCTTTTTAAGGCTGAATGATATGCCACCGTATGGACGTACCACCTTTTGCTTACATTGCTTCCATCTCCCAAACTTTCCTCTGAAGCGTGGAAACATTAGGCATGAGCGCCCGAAGTGCTAAAGCTCTCCAGAATGCTCAGCTTGGACCACAACAGCCCCCACCAGGTATTATTAGCGGGTAGAACAGTTGCTCAGCAGTTGGCACACTCTTGTGCTTCATCTTCACAACAATGGAGTAAGGTGAGTGTTATTCCCCTGTAACAGAGTCTTCTACTGAGATGCAGAAAGGCTAAGCCACTTGCCTAAGGACAAACAGTTAATAAGTAGCAGAGCTTGGATTGGAAACCCCCAATCAGGCTTGTCTAACTCAGACGCATCACTCCCAGTGCCCGTGCAAGGCCCAGAGGAACACCAGTTCCTTCTGTCTGGTTTCAGATTGGGTTGGTTTGGAAGAATAGCAGAGCTGACTCTACCCACTGACAGACCACTGACCACACATGCCTGGAACGGCCCTTTGGATCCTGAAATCCTGGACGCCCCCCTCTTGCACACACATGCATGAATACACACGCATGCTCACACACACACACATACACACACATACACACACACAGAGTTCTGAAATCATTCTACTCTGGGGGCTGTCAAGACTTCTCTATGCTGTGTAAGCCAGGCAGCGAGCATCACTGAGATGCTGGGATTTGTATTAACTTTGTTTATCAATTAGCCGAAAGGAGCTGTGCCTGGACTCAGGACTTGGTTCATGTTCTTGAACCCACAACTCTATCATAAGCTATTTGTTTCACTTCCTCTCTGGAGACAATCTGCTCTTGAATGGATTAATTAAAAAAGTGTCCAGCATTTGAAAATGCTAGAAGAATTAGGCTTGAGGCTGTTGGCAGCTGTTTACCTCTTCGTGTAAGTGTGACTTAGAAGCCCGGGGGACACCACTTTCTACCAAGGAAAAGAAGGGCTGAGGGGCCTTGTGGCTGAGACTTGGGTATGTCTGTGTGTGTGTGGAGGGGTGCCCCATGGAGGTGAGAAAAAGCCTAGTGGGGACGGGAACTTGCAAATAGAAAACACAAACTCAATTGCTTCAATTTTGCCAGGAGCTGGCCAAGTCCACAGCTCTCTCAGATGCTACCCCAAAGGCTGGCCAGAGTGGCTATGCACATGCCGGTACCCTGGGCAGCAGCAGGCCCAGCTGGGTAAACAGAAGTACAGGAGCAAAACAAGCCAATAAATCATGGCAGGGCTCTAGGCTGCCCCAGTTCCCTCCTCCCTCTTCCTTTCCAGCTCCCCCGGGTCTCCCTATCAAGCAAATGGGCCCAGGTGTCCTTTGATCTATCTCCTTGCCCCTCACAAGGGAGAAACGTATCTATAGGAAGGGTGAGCTGGCCCCACCTGTGACCTGCCCCAGGGTTCCTTGCAGGGATCTGTGAGCTTCACACATCCAGCTGCTAATGGCAAAAAAGAAAAGCAGACATGAGGTGTTTGAGAAGCTACAGGCTGGCCTATGGTTAGAGGGGCCCTGGGTGGTTGACCTTTATAGAGTTATAGAGATGAATGGGCCTGTTCTCCACCTCAAGCAAGAGCCACCGCCTATACTAAGCACACAGAGCCCTGATGGGACCTCAGTTTGAGCTCAGCTGAGCTCAAACTCCACCACCTCTCCTTTACCTTGTGCTTTTCATACACATACTGTGCTCAAATTTGGAGCTCTCTCATTTTGGAGATCCCTCATCCTGCTAGTAAACGGACATATCACCCACTGTTGGGTCATTGATCCTTCCTCCAGGAGGCCCACACAGCGTCCTGTTCTACTGGATAGAGCTCTTCTGACTGCTATACCCCCAGTGCCTAGAACAGTGCCAACATCTCCCTAGTGCAGATTAAATACTTGTTGAGTGAATGAATGAACTGGCATAATGTAATGGTGGAAAGGTCAGTCTCTGAAGTCAGAATAGAATTCCGGCCCAGGTTCTGCCAGTTTGACCTGGCAAAGATAACTTCCCTTGGCCTTGGTTTTCTTGTCAATAAAATAATAGTATCATAAAAAGAGTAATGTGTGAATTAAAAACAATAATGCATGTACCGCACTGAGCCAGTGCATGACCTGTAAGTCCTCAGCAAAATGTTAGTTATTATTATTATTTTGTATATCAACTCCAGGCAACTGGTTTAGATTGCTGAGGGTGCTAAATTGAGGATTCTGTGGTCTCAACCCAACTTTATGGAAAAGAATGCTCTAAGGCCTGCTATGAGTGAAGACAGGAGAAGTGGGAGCTTACTTATGGGATTTGCCTTCTCTGGTTTGGCCATGAAAATGGCCAACACTGAACCATCTGGAATACTCTTCAGGGAGAAGTACATTGTGTACATCTGGCAAATTGCTTTTATCAGCCATGCAGGTATAAGAAAAAAGCTTAGGGATTCAGTGGGGACTGCCCCCACAGTAAAGGCAGGGGTGAAGAGTAGGTCTGCCTGCTAAAATTCCAAAACTATTCAAATATCCCTCTGCTTGCTCAAGGGTTGGAAATAACATTCTTTTTTTAAAGATTTATTCATTTATTTGAGAGAGAGAGCATGAGTGGTGAGAGAGGGTCAAAGAAAAGGGAGAGAATCCTCAAGCAGACTCCCCACTGAGTATGAAACCCCACACAGGGTTCAGTCCCAGGATGCTGAGATCATGACCTGAGTCGAAATCAAGAGTCAGAGGCTCAACAGACTGAGCCACCCAGATGCCCCAGAAATAGCATTCTTCATCAAAGAAGCAGACCCTGATGGGAAGACACTCCCCTATTCTTGAGTCTCTGGTTCTATAAGAAGAATGACTCAGGGCGCCTGGGTGGCTCAGTGGGATAAAGCTTCTGCCTTTGGCTCAGGTCATGATCTCAGGGTCCTGGGATCGAGCCCCACGTCAGGCTCTCTGCTCAGCAAGGGGCCTGTTTCCTCCTCCTCCTCTCTCTCTGCCTGCCTCTCTGCCTACTTGTGATCTCTCTCTCTGTCAAATAAATAAATACAATCTTTTAAAAAAGAAGAAGAATGACTGTCTTTCCATGTGCTTAAAGTCTGTCAAATGTCACACACTATATTTCAAACATGTGAGCTGACATCATGAGAGCAATACTGCACTCACTTCCAAAGCTATTTGAACTTCAAAGGACATGTCAACCACATTAGTCCCACCTAGGTATGTGGCACTTATGATCAATAGGTACCTGATGACCAAGAAGACTTAGAGGCCCATGTGTATTTAATTTGAGTATTTAACTCAAGAAATGGAGCCAAGAAAGGGAATTTTTGACTAAAGGTAAATGAACCTAAGTCTTGTAAAGTTTGAGTTCAGCTGTAAACACAAAGCACATGAAGTCAGAGAAAGTCTTAAATTCTCTATCTGAAAACACTCCAATGACATCATCTCGAGCCTGTGAGTGTCTTTGGGGTCTAGAGAAGTGTGAGCCAGGAAGCCTCCATGAAGGGAAAAAAAATGTTGCCCATCAAAAAGTCTCTCCAGAGACTTCTGGCTCTCAACAAAGCAGTAGGATGGACTTGGGCTCTGAGGGGCACTGTGAGGGTAGGAGTATGACCTCTCACTCCCCATTCCCTGAACCACCTTCACCAAATAACGAACTTGCCTTTGTACATTACTTGAAAAATACCTAAAGAACACCCTGCTCTCCAGAAATACCTCCTTCTTGGCCTCTCCAAGAGACTTGGACTCTCCCAAGTCACCTTTTTTTCCCTTTTAACAGCTTCAGGGCTTGACATTCCTCATGATCAGAGAATTTGGACAGGGTAACTTAGGGAGGCCTTAGCAAACAAGAACACGTGACTCAAGCAAGTGGATGCCATCTGGTCAGTTAGTAGGGCAAGAAGCACTCAACACAGAACCAATTATGAGAGTAGTCTCAGGGCCTAAGGTCCCAGCTGGGGGCCAGAGACCTCAGAGATCTAATCCCAGGACCTGGCTACTTGAAGCCACTAGGGGCTGGACACAGCAGCAGAAGAGGGAGATTTGAGGGCAAAGAGAACAAATGTTTACATTTTGCCTGGAGCCATGCTGGGCAGCACTTTTCTCAGAGTCCTTTCTCACCAGACAGAAGGGAGACAAAGCTGAAAGACTGCTCGCCTCCTTTTCTCTGTATACCTCCCTCCCTTGCCAAATGAATTGGATACAAAGGGGCCTGTGAATGACTGTGTTTGGCAGAAAGGCTAGGTCCCCTCTTTATGGGTTGCTTACTGATAAAGAATTTATAATAGTCATTCTCTAAATAGAAAGAATTTCATTTTTGCCTCACACCTGGGAAAAATATGGACAAATACTCTTTCTGAATACAGAAGTAAAAATCCTCAACAAAATGCAGAATAGGTGAACCCATGGAGACAAAACGTAGATTCGTGGTTGCCAAGGGCTAGGAAGAGAGGAGAATGAGGAGTGACTGTTTAATGTGTATGGGGTTTCCTTCTGGAGTGATGAAAATGTTCTGGAACTACATAGCAGTGAAGATTGCACAACAGTGTGACTGTACTAACTGCTGCTGAACTGGACACATTGAAATGGTTGAAATGGTGAATTTTATGTTATGTGTAGGTTACCAAAATAATAAAAAATCTTCAATAAAATATAGTTGATCCTTGAAGAATGCAGGGGTTAGGGGCACCAATCCTCCCATGTAGTCAAGAATCCACATGTAACTTTTGATTCCCCAAGAACTTAACTACTAATAGCCTACTGTTGACTGAAAGCCTCACCAAAAATGTAAACAGTCAATATATTGTCAAAATAACATATTTTATATGTTATATGTATTATATACTATATTATTACAATAACATAAACTAGAGAAAAGAAAATGTTAAGGGAACCATGAGGGAGGGAGCCTGGGTGGCTCAGTTGGTTGAGCATCCAACTCTTGGTTTCGGCTCAGGTCATGATCTCAGGGTTGTGGGATTGAGCCCCATGTCAGGCTCTGCACTGGAGCCTACTTTGGATTCATTCTCTCCCTCTCCCTTTGCCCCTCCCCTGCCCTCTCTCTTTCTAGAAAAAAAGAAAGAAAGAAAATCATGAGAGAAAATACATTTACACTACTGTACTGTGTTTATTGAAAAAGATCTACATATAAGCAGACCTACGCATTTCAAGCCCGTATTGCTCAAGGGTCAACTTGAAATTTCTTAAGGGTCAGTATTGAAATCAACAATGTATAAAAAGGATTATATACAATGACCAAATGGGATTTTTTTCCAGGAATTCAAGGTTGGTTCAACATATGAAAGTCAATCCTTATAATATGCTATAGTAATAGAACAAAGGACAAAAACCACATGTTCATCTCAATAGATGCAGGACAAATATTTGACAAAATCCTGTATCTTTTCATGATAAAAACACTCAACAAACTAGGAACAGAAGGTAACTTCCTCAGCCTGTCAGAGGGAATCTAGGAAAAACTCATAGCTAACATAAAATTTAATGATATAAAGACTGAAAACTTTGGGGTGCCTGGGCAGCTCAGTCAGCTAAGCATCTGCCTTCAGCTCAGGTCATGATCCTGGGATCGAGCCACATGTCTGGCTCCCTGGTCAAGAGGGAGTCTGCTCGTCTCTCTCCCTCTGCCCCTCCCCCCCCCTTGTGCTCTCTCTCTCTCTCTTGCCCACTCTCTCTCTCTCAAATACATAAAATCTTTAAGGGATGCCTGGGTGGCTCAGTCAGTTAAGCGTCTGCCTTCAGCTCAGGTCATGATCCCAGAGTCCTGGGATTAAGCCCCACATTAGGGTCCCTGCTCAGCAAGGGAGTCTGCTTCTCCCTCTCCCTCCACCCCCGTTTGTGTGCCTATTCTCATGTGCTCACTCTCTCTCTCTCTCTCTTTCAAATAAATAAAACCTTTAAAATAAAATAAAATAGAAATAGTTTTTTTTTTTTTAAAGAGCCTGGAAGCTCTTTCCCTAAGCTCAGGAATAAGACAAAGATTTCTACTCTCACCACTTCTGTTCAACATTCTACCAGAGGTTCTAACCAGGCCAATTAGGCAAGAGAAAGAAATAAAAGACATCCATATTGGAAAGAAAGAAGGAAAAATATCCTTATTTATAGATGATACAATCTTATATGTATAAATTCTAAAGGATATATCAAAATAACCTTTCAGAGCTAGTAATCATGCTCAGCAAGATTGCAGGATACAAGATTTACAACAACAACAAAAAAAAGCAAAGGAAAAAAAAGAGACAAACCAAGAAACAAACTCTTAACTATAGTGGACAAACTGATGATTACCAGGGGGGAGGTTGGTAGGGGGTTGGATTAAAGAGATGATGGGGATTAAGGAGTGCACTTGTTGTGATGAACACAGGGTGATGTATGGAAGGGTTGAATGACTCTATTGTACACTTGAGGCTAATGTAACACTGTACACTAACTGCACCAGAATTTAAAATAGAATAAGATCAATTTATTACACAAACCACAGATACCCTGAAAATAAAATTAAGAAAACAATTCCATTTACAATTAAGTAAGAAAAAAATTGGGAATAAATTTAACAAAAGAGGTGTAAGACTTACACACTGAAAACGATAAAACATTACTGAGTGAAATAAAAGAAGACCTAAATAAGTAAAAAGAGATTCTTCACTGATGGATTAGAAGACAATACTGTTATGATGGCAATACTCCCCAGATCAATCATTTTGAATCAAACAGGTGCGATGCAATCCCTAACAAAATTCCAGTGGGCTTTTCTTGCAGAAATTGCCATGCTGATCCTGAAACTCAAATGGAAATAGCAAGAGACCAGGAGCTAAAACAATAAAAACTCAAACTCTTAGAAGAAAACATAGTTATAAAGCCTCATGATGTTAGATTAGAGTAATGGATTTTTAAATAGGACATCAAAAGCACAAGTGACAAAAGAAAAAAGAAAAAATCAATAAGACTGCGTGAAAATGTAAAGCCACATACCACAAATTATGCCATCTAGGATGTGAAAAGACAGCATGAAGAAGGAGAGAAAATATTTGCAAGTCACACACTTAATAAGGGACTTACTTATATCTCAAATATATAAAGAACTCTTACAAACTTAGTAACAAAAAGACATATGACCCCGTTAAAAGTGGGCAAAAGATCCAAAAAGACATGGCCAATAAGGACATGTAAAGATGTTCAGCATCATTAGCCACCAAGAATATGCAAATCAGAACCATAAAGAGAGGGGCACCTGGGTGGCTCAGTCGGTTAAGCATCTGCCTTTGGCTCAGGTCATGATCCCAGGGTCCTGGAATCAAGCCCTGCATCGGGCTCCCTGCTCAGCAGGGTGTCTGCTTCTTCCTCTGTCCCTCCACCCTACTCATGCTTGCACTTACTCTCTCTGAAATAAATAAATAAAATCTTAAAAAAATATAAAGAGATACTGTTTCACATCCACTAGAATGGCTATAATGAAAAAGATTAATAACAAGTGTTGGCAAGGATGTGGAGAAATTAGAATGCTTGCACACTACTGGTAGAAATGTATAATGACACTGCCACTTTGGAAAACAGTCCAGCCCTTCCTTAAAAGGTTAGATAAACATAGTTACCATGTGACCTAACAATTCTACTCCTAGGTATATATACCCAAGAGAAATGAAACATGTCCACCCAAAAACTTGTATACAAATGTTCATAAGAACGCTATTCATGAGAGCCAAAATGTGGAAACAACTGAAATGTCCATCAACTGATAAATGGATAAAGAAAATATAGTACATCTATACCATGGAGTCTTATTCCACCATAAAAAGAATAAACCTTAAAAACATTAAGCAAAGTAAAAGAAACCAGACCAAAAAAAAGGCTCCATGTTATATGATTCCATTTATATGAAATGCCCAGAAGAGCAAAATCCATACAGACAGAAAGGTCAGTGGTTGCCAAGGGCTGGGGGGAGAGGGAATGAGAAGTGACTCCTAATGCGTAAGACCTGTCTTTCTGGTGTGATGAAAATATTCTGTTATTGGATAGTGGTAATGATTGTATCACTTTTTGAATATACCAAAATCACTGAATTTTATACTTTAAAAAAGTACATTTTATGGTATGTGAATTACACTGCAATAAAAAAAAATGGGAAAAAGTTTTCTGGGGGAGATCACTCTGATTTTTGGTATATAACCCAGAAGGAACTCATGGAATTATGTCAACTCTCATCTTCTTATTTCTATGAACAAGATTTCTCAGTCCTTATGAATATAAAAAAAAGAAAATCAGAAATGGAATTGATACTGAATCTCGTGTTTCCAGCAATAAGTAATATTTATCCACAGATACCTTAAAAAAATCCCGCCCATTTCACTAAGAGATGCACTTAAATAAGAATTTACTTTTGTAGCTAATAATTATTTTTATTTTTTAAGATTTATTTATTTGATGGGGAGAGGGGCAGAGGGAGAGAGTATCCAAGCAGACTCCCACTAAGCATGGAGCCCAAGCAGGGTTTGATCCCATGACCCTGAGATCATGACCTGAGCTGAATCCAAGAGTCAGATGCTTAACCTACTGAGCCACCTGGGCTCCCCTATTCAAAAAATTTTAATATATTTATTCTGTTCTTATCATTTGTGTACAGTAACTGTAATATTCTTAAATAATTAGTGTTTTGTGGACACAGGAAGTAAAAGTTAATTTCAACTTATGAGTATATTTTTGTTACAGAAAATTCTTAGGGGGTTAGACTTTCATGTATAAAAATGTACTGCCTTGGGGCGCCTGGGTGGCTCAGTGGTTAAAGCCTCTGCCTTCGGCTCAGGTCATGATCCCAGCGTCCTGGGATCGAGCCCCGCATCAGGCTCTCCGCTCAGCAGGGAGCCTGCTTCCTCCTCTCTCTCTGCCTGCTTCTCTGCCTACTTGTGATCTCTGTCTATCAAATAGATAAATAAAATTAAAAAAAAAATGTACTGCCTTGAGGTGCCTGGGTGGCTCAGTGGTTGCACATCTGCCTTCGGCTCGGGTCATGATCCCAGGATCCTGGGATCAAGCCCAGCATCGGGCTCCCAGCTCAGTGGGAAGCCTGCTTCTCCCTCTCCCAGTACCCCTGCTAGTGTTCCCTCTCTCGCTGTGTCTCTGTCAAATAAATAGGTAAAATCTTTAAAAAAAAATGTACTACCTTAAGATAAAATTCTCTGGGAAAAGTGAACTAAAAATACAGACTGAAGGAGAACAATGTTAAATGTTTAAGAAGATTTTGTTTACATGTTTTCAAATAAAATGATAGTGGGTAAAATCACTTTGGTGTTTAGATTCCGTTAATATGTTTCAAAGAACAAAGAAACAGTAGTATTTTAAATGCTGATACTTACAACAGATTGGAAATAACATCTTTGCAACTGCTTACACTCAAGACTGTAAAACTGATGACAAAAATGTGCAAGGGGACATTTAGTTATCAAAGGTCAGAACACTGAGAATGGCACAGTATCATTTCTGTGATACTCTTGTCAAAAGTGGATAATGTCAATCTAATCGTGAAAAAAACATCAGACAACCCTTCACTGAGGAGCGTTCTACAAAGTAGCTGGTCAGTATCTTTAAAAAAGCTTCAAGGTCGTGAAAGACAGAAAGACTGTTACAGATTGAAAGGGACTAAGGGGACATGACAACTCAATGCAACTTGGGATCCTGGATTGGATCCTGGAACAGGAAAAAAAAAATCAGTGGAAGGACTAAGGAAATGTGAATAAACTCTGTTGTTTAGTGCAATGGACTGAATCTGTCATATGTTGAAACCTAACCCCTCATGTGATGGCATTAGGAGGCAGGGACTTGGGGAGATAATTAGGTCACTAGGGTAGAGCCCTCATGAATGGAAAGAGTATCATTATAAAGAGTATCATTATAAAGGGGACCCCAGGAGTGCCTGGGTGGCTCAGGCGGTGAAGTGTCTGCCTTATGCTCAGGTCATGATCCTGGGGTCCTGGAATTGAGCCCCACGTCGGGCTCCACAACCCAGCAAAAGGCCCTCAATCCAACCATGCTGGCCCCCATTTCTCAGGCTTCCAGCCTCCAGTACTTTGAGAAATAAATTTCTGTTGTTTATAAGCCACCGACTCTATGCTACTTTGTTACAGCAGCCTGAACTAAGACACTTAGTCTGTGTTATTGTACCAATGTTAATTTCCTGGTTTTGATCACTGTACCATGGTTAAGTCAGTTAACATCAGGGAAGACTGGGTGAAGGGCATACTGGAACTCTCTGTACTATTTTTATCAACTTTCACATAAATCTAAAATTACTTCAAAATAAAATGTTTAAGAAAATCACAGGAGATTCTCAGGCAAAAACGTTTGAGGATTATTGAGTTACATGAGTCACAGTGTCCATGAGACAAAGGCAAACTAGTGCAGCTCTTCCTGGTTCTGAGACCCAAGAGAAACTTTTCCCCTCGTGCCCCACAGCTCGCACTGATAAAGTCCTTAGCATCCTCTTACAGGAAACAGCAACAAGTAGAGCTCATTTTTCTTTCTGTAGGTCTGCATTGTGCCTTGACAGGATGCTTACAGGTCTCTTGAGTGCAGGTGCTCTATTTATTTTTTTTTAAGATTTTTTATTTATTTATTTGACAGAGAGAGATCACAAGTAGGCAGAGAGGCAGGCAGAGAGAGGAAGGGAAGCAGGCTCCCCACTGAGTAGAGAGGCCCGATGCGGGGCTCGATCCCAGGACCCCGAGATCACGACCTGAGCCGAAGGCAGAGGCGTTAACCCACTGAGCCACCCAGGCACCCCTATTTATTTTTTTTAAGAGTGTTCTTCCTGATTACAAAAGCAATACAAACTTCTTATAGAGGGGCGCCTGGGTGGCTCAGTCGGTTAAGTGTCTGACTCTTGATTTCAGCTCAGGTCATGATCTCAGGGTTGTGAGATCAAGCCCCACCTCCGGCTCGGTGCTGAGTGTGGAGCCTGCTTAAGATTCAAAGATTCCCTCTCTCCCTCTTCCTCTGCCCCTCCCTGCCCCCCCAGCCCCGGTTTCCTATGCTCTCAATCTCTCTCTCTCAAAATTAAAAAAAAAATAAACTTTTTATAGGAATTTTGGAAAACAAAGATTGCTACAAAGAAGAAAATAAAAATGTCTGCAATTGCACACTATGATGAGGATTTGGGGCTATTTCCTCCTAGTCTTTTTCCATGCATATATACATAATGGGGGGGGTCTTTTAATAAAAATAACAATCATCCCAATATAATTTCAAACTCCTTTTCTTTACAATTACAATATAAGACCATCTCCCCACATCATTTAAATCATGAATGTTGGGGTGCCTGGGTGGCTCAGTCGGTTAAGCATCTGCCTTCAGCTCAGGTCATGATCCCACAGTCATGGGATAGAGCCCTGTATCGGGCTCCCTGCTTAGTAGAGAGCCTGTTTCTCCCTCTGCCTTTCCCCTTCTCCCCCACCCAACCCCTGGCTGTGCTCTCTCTCTCTCTTAATCATTTTCTCTCAAATAAATAATGTCTTTAAAAAAACAAATCACAAATGTTAACTAGGTAAAATTCAAATTAAAACGTGTTTTAAATCACAAGATAAAATTCCGAAATTGATGTTACTGAGCCCCTATTACTAGATCTTGTGCTCGTCAAACCTACAGAGCCGGGGCTCTGCTTCTACCCCACTCTCTGCATGCCAGGTAGGCACTTGGACCAACAGACATTTGTGGCTAATAAATGTCAAAGAAGATAGGGTTCCTGCTCTACCAAAAAATAAGCAAGCCTCAGAATATTGCTTCCTACTGGATGATGGTGAGGTGTGGTGTCTATCTCCCCAAGCCCCTGTTTAGAAAAATGTTTGTGTCTAATGATGTATTATATGTTGGCTAATTGAATAAAAAAAAAGAAAGAAAGAAAAAATGATTGAGTATATCCCCAAATATCATATAGATATAATTTTAATATATTTATTTATATATTTAATTTATAGCATATGGACTTAAGTACATCTATATTGGTGGTTTATTAGTGGTATTAATGTACTGCATACAAACAAAATTATTGTGGACCTTATATAATATATAAAAAACCATAAAGTTATAAATTATGGATGAGAAATTTATAAATTCTAACCAAGCACTCCTGAATTTTAGGGTGTCTGCTTTACTTCATAAAGCCGATACGGAAAATAGAAATTTAAAAGTGATAAAATCAAGAGGCAATGGGAATAGAAGTTCTAACATTTTCTTCCTGCCCCCCAATGTACATACTCTGCTCTGGAGATGGAGTGGGGTGAATGGAGAGATCTCCAACTTTACCCATTATTGGCTCAGAAAGAGGCAGCATGTCACTTGTCCTAACACCTTTAAATAGCTCCTGAAAGCATCCTCAGTCAGAAAGTCCACCTCAAACCCTCTTGGACCCCTCTAGGCATTTCAAATTGGCTCCTGCAGAGGACTGCTGACCTCTGTGCCACATGGTCGTTCGTTACACTGCTGGTGTGTTGTCTATTGACTTTAGATTGTTGGAGCCTGTAGGCAAGAGGCGGGCCATTAATCTGTCCAGCACTTAGCATGCTGTTAGCCTTCATTGTTAGAGGCCACTGTGATTTGTAGACCAAACACGGGCCCTGGAGTCAGAAAACCTGGGTTTTGGTCCTTTCTCTGCTCCTTGCTTCATTGTGTGACCTTGGGCAAGCCCATTTGTCTCTCTGAAGGAAGCCACAATGTGCCACAGGGGGCAATGTGACAAGCAGAAGAGATACGCCTGAGAATCAGCCAGACTTGGCTCAAATCTCAGCCCCGTCATGGGGTGCTGTGCAATCTGGGGCAAGCTTATCTTCTCTCAGTTTCCATGTTCTCATTTTTAATTGGGGGATAATGATCCCACCTATCTCACAGGCTTGTGAAAAGTTACTAGAATAACGCTTAATGAACATTTGCTGAACCTGACATTTAAAGGTAAGTAGAATTACTGAATGCCAAGGCCTCCAAAAGCATCTGTTCCAATCCCCTCACTCCGCACATGAGCATACTGAGGACAAGACCCAGGAAGGGGGTTTGTCCAAGGTCACACCCTGAGCTCTGTCTCATCTGGACTCTTATCAGGGTGCTGGCACTAGCTCCCAGTGAATTCCCCTTAAGCACTCCTTTGCTTGTAATAGACATTTAATACTTATTTTTCTACATGTGAGGGAAGGAGAAGGAAGGGAGGAGGAGAACCATGACACCAAACTCAGGCCCACAGGTCAGATAAAAACATTCAGCCATCCAGAAGGAATTTGGGTGACAATAACATTCATGATAATGGCTCATGTGCTATGGACCACATATAACTCTAGGCACTTTTCACATATGAATGCACTTAATCCTCACAATAGCTTTATGATCTCCACTTTACAGCTGAGGAAATGGGCTCAGAAAAATTTTGCGTTTGCCCACGGTCATACACTGGGAGAGCTAGGATTCCAACCTAGGTGATGTGTCTCAGGCAGTAGTTCTCCAACTTGAACAAGCATTAGAATCACCGGGAGAGCTTGTTCAAACACAGTTGACTGGGTCCCACCTTCAGAGTGTCTGATCAAGCAGGTCTGGCATGGGGCCCGAGAATGTCTGTTTCTAATGAGTTCCCAGGTGACACTGCTGCTGTTGGTAGAAGGGCCACAGTTGTTTCTTTTTTTTTTTTTTAAGATTTTATTTATTTATTTGTCAGAGAGAGAGAGAGAGCGCGCACGAACAAGCACAGGCAGACAGGGAGGCAGGCAGAGGCAGAGGGAGAAGCAGGCTCCCTGCCGAGCAAGGAGCCCGATGTGGGACTCGATCCCAGGACCCCGGGATCAGGACCTGAGCCGAAGGCAGCCGCTTAACCAACTGAGCCACCCAGGCGTCCCAGGGCCACAGTTTTGAACATCGAAAGTATATGATTCTACAGTCAACCACCTTATTACACTACCCAGCTCATCCTCTTGCAAAATCCTTCATTGACTCCTCCATAACCTTAAGATAAAACACAGATGCCTCCTTAAAACACATAGGGCATTTTGTGATCTGGCCTTAGCTAGCTTTCTAATCTCATCTCCTTCTGGTACCCTCCATTCACCCATGTCCATCCTCCAAAGCTATTTTCCATTTCAGAATGTACCAAAAGCTCTCTCTGGCTTCTGTCTGCATTTGCTATTCCTTCTGTGTGGCATGCCTGCACTGTCACATCCTCCTCCAGCCAACGCTTAACAAACTTCTTGTGCTTTAAGGTTAGAGATTCAGCTGAAGCATTCCCTCCTTCCAGAGACCTAACAGAATCCTACTTCCTACCCCTTCTCCAAGTTGGAGTGAGGGGCTTCTTTGGGGCCCCCTGGTCTTTGGCCTTCCTTCCTGCTCTCACTATCCTGTACTTTTCTATGCAGTGGTTTCCCCTATAACCCTGAGGGACCTATTTCACTCATATTAGTATTCCCAGTACCTGATACATGGTAGATGCTTGTTAAAGGTTGATAGTTGGGTAACACCACCAGAAGCCAAACAACATTAAAAACTGCTTGGTGAGGGGCGCCTGGCTGGCTCAGTTGGTACAACATGCAATTCTTTTTTTTTTTGTTTTCCAACATGCAATGCTTGATCTCCGGGTTTTAAGTTCAAGCCCCTCCACTGGGTGTAGAGATTTCTTCAAAATAAAATCTTTAAAAAAGGTAAAAAATAAATAAGTAAAAAATACAAACTGGTGAAAATGTAGAATCAGAAAAAGCAAAGTGCCTCTTGCTATAAGGCTGTCCTGGTCCCACAGAACTTCAACCATTCTTTTTCCCATTGCCTGTCTCCCTTTCACCCCTACTCTTCCTCCCCAACTCCACATCCAACTCCATACCACTACCCATGCTCCTCAGGCTACATTTCTAGTCCCTCTGCCACAGTCTCTGATGGCCTCCAGATTGCCATTAAAGCTGTCCTCTTTTGCTGTCAGGAGAGAACCTGTCTCTGGCAACACTGTAGTTCTTAGCCAGCTCCAGTTCGCCCCTTCCCTCAGAAGTAGGGAAGACCAGGAATGGAAGGAGAGGGCTGGGAGCATATATCCTGGGTAACACAGATTTCAACTCTCTTTCCAGATTGTGGCTGATTCTCTTTAGGGGAATCATTTTCACCCTCTTAGGAGAATGGGATGGGATCATTTCTCATGATGTTTTTTTCTCTTTCTGACATGAAGGCAGATAATGAATGCTGTTTGGCTCTGTGATTTACGAGTTCCTTGAATTGAGGAGATCTAAGAAACATAAGCTCAGCTGAGATCTAAGAAGCATAAGACAAGTTTAATATTTATAATTTGCTCCTCCCAATGACTGGCCTCAAGTTTCATCAAAAGAGTTGTGGGTCAGCCAAAGCAAACAGTAGGGGGAGTTATACTTTGTAAAGTATAACTATGAGATAGGGCTAACCAGCTCTAGTGGAAGTTCAAATAGAGTCAAATAACAAACAAACAACAACTACAATAAGCAGTAGCAATGACACACCCTGGGAAGGAGAAAGATTCTGATTTCCAGAGTTACATTATAATATTCAGAATGACCGGTTTTTAACAAAAAGTTATGAGACCCACAAAGGAGACCATCCCCAGGAAAAAACAAAGCAACTGCTAGAAACTGTCCCTGAGGAAGACAAAATGTTGGGAGTTTTAGACAAAGATTCAAGTCTTCTATTTTAAATATATCCAGAGAGCTAAAGGATGTCATATCTAAAGAGCCAAAAGAAAGTATGAAAATAAGGTCTCAATAAATAGAGAATATCAATAAAGAGGTAGACATCATTTTTTAAAAGAACCAAGTAGAAATTCTGGCATTGGAAATAATAACTGATATGAAAATTTTACTAGAGAAAAATTTACCACAGATTTGAGCAGACAGAAAGAAAAAATCAGCCAATTTGAAGATATTGAGATCCAATGTGAGAAACAGAAAGAAAAGAGAATAAAGAAAAATGACCAGAGCCTGAGAGACCTGTGGGACACCCTCAATATACAACATAAATATAAGGGAAGTCTCAGGAGGAGAGAGAGAAAGAAGCAGGAAGAATATTTGAAGAAATAATAGCAAAAACTTCTCCAAATCTGATGAAAAACATTAATCTACACATCCAAAAAAGTTCAAATAACTCCAGGCAGGATAAACTCAAAAAGGTCTGCACCTAGACACTTCATAAGCAAACCATCAAAAGCCAAAGGCAAGAAGATAATCTTGAAAACAGCAAGAGACAAGTCACTCATCACATACAAAGGATCCTCAATAAGATTAACAGTTGATTTCTTACCAGAAACTAGGGAAGCATAAAGGCAGTGGGATGATATACTTAATGTGTTGAAGGGCAAAAATTATCAACTGAGAATTCTATACCCAGCAAAATTATCCTTAAAAATGAAGGAGAGTATTATTGAGCCACAAAAAAAAAAAAAAAAAAGAAATCTTGCCATCTATAAAAACGTGCATGGGCCTTGAGGACATTATGCCAAGTGAACTAAGTCAGAGGAAAGACAAATACCACGTGATCTCACTTATACATAGAACCAAAATCACTAACCCAAGCTCAGAGATACAGAGAACAGATTAGTGGTTGCCAGGGGTGTGGGTGCTGGGGTAGGCAAAATAGGTGAAGGGGTCAAAAGATACAAACCTCCAGTTATAAAATAAGTAAGGCACAGGGACGGAAAGTACAGCATGGTGACTATAGTTCATAATACTGTATTACATATTTGAAAGTTGCTAGGAGAACAGATCCCAAAATTCTTTGTCACAAGAAAAAACGTCTTTTTTAAGTATGTATGGTGACAGATGTTAACTAGGCTTACTGTGGTGACCATTTTGCAATAAATACAAATACTGAATCATCATGTCATATACCCTGAATCTAATACAATATTCTATGTCAGTTATACCTCAATTTTAAAAAGAGGGGAAGGGCACCTGGGTGGCTCAGTCAGTTAAGCATCTGACTCTTGGTTTCCGCTCAGGTCATGATCTTAGGGTCATGGGATCAAGCCCCCCGTAGGGCTCCGCACTCAACATGGCACCTGTTTGAGATTTTCTCTCTCCCTCTGCCTCTGCCCCACCCTGCCATTTGCACTCTCTAAATAAACAAATAAAATCTTTTTAAAAAGAGGGAAAATGGCAAAGGGAGTCCTTCAGGCTAAAATGAAAGGACACTAGACAATGACTCAAATCCACACAAAGAAATAAGGAGCACCAGTGCTCATAACATGAATATTTATAGTAATTATTAAAGATATGAATGTATTTTTGTAACTCCCTTTTTCTGATTGAGAAGATAACTGCACAAAGCAGTAAGTATGGATCTATGTTGATGGGCACATCATGTAAAAGAAGGTAATTACAATGCTCAGTTTACAGATCAAGAGCCAAGGCATGCTCAAACAGAGGGGAGGTAGTGAGCCTGGCCAAGGTCATCCCACAGTCCAGGGGTGGAGACAAGAATTGAACACATGCCTGCCTGCTAGCAGAGCACATGAGTTTAAAGCCCCTGCTCTGCTGTGTAAGGAAGACCCTAGGCCTCTCCACCTAGCTGCCAGAGGGGGCTCTTTGGAAGAAGCTCAAAACACCCCATCAAAGACGGTCCTTGAAAAATAGCTCCTTCTCCATAGATTTCTACTGTATTACTCAGAGTGCCCCCAGCACAGGGCAAGGCACTCAGCAGATACTCCATAATCCCAGTTGAACGGAGTTCACCCAGAGTGATCGACATAGTTCAGGGATCTAAGGACATGCCCTTAGAGAGGAAATTGAAAGACCACACGTCATTTACTAAGTGCTTCCCATTGTGCCGGGCACCAGGCTAAGTGTTCACATGCATACAAGTTATCTAATTGCATCCATGTAAGAACCCTGGGAATTAGGTCCTAGGACTATCTTATTTTATAGAATGAGAAAAACGAGGTACCAAGCATTTAAATAATATAAGCACAGTCCCACAGCTTGTAAGTGCTAGAGCCAGAATGTGACCTCAGACAGTCTGACCTCAGAGCCTGTGCCCTCTCCACTTGACCACGTCAGCAGTTCTGGCAATTTTCCAGCTATAGATACTGGTTCCCAGATGAGTTGACATCCAGAGCCAGTAGTATGATTTCAGAAGTACCAGAAAGGTGCCTTCTCTCAATATCCCTTTATTAACCCTCCCACTTGCTGGCCAATGCCTGAAATTCCACTGATAGAAATTTATTATAAATATTATTATTTATTGGGCTTAAGTTCCTGTACCCTGAAACAAAGACCTAGGAAAGGGCACATAAGCTGATGTGATATTCTTTCTGAAGAGATGCTTTTGCTGTGCACATGTGGACAGCTAACACAAGATGCCAGAGAGGGGGGAAGACATAAGAGCAGGAGGGCCTGAAGCTCCATGGGAGAGAAAGGAACAAGGAAGAGACCAGCAACAGACAAATGTTCCTGTTTTGGAGAGGACCAGCCTTTGTCAAATGACCGTCACCGCTCTGCAAACATTGAGACAGCATTGAGTTTCTTGAGAAGGAAAGTTTCATGTGGGAGCCTTTGGAGCAAGGTTCTTCAGGGGAAGTGGTGATAAAAACCCCAGGGTGGTCTGTTTGTCCTGAAATTCCCTCCCTTCACTCTGAGATACAACTCAGCACAAATTCCTCTGCTGGTCATACCGCAGCTACCTGGGAAACAACTCCCGTTGTTTCCGGTTGAAAGCAAGAGGAAGGGGGCTGAGGAACAGTTTGGGGGTTAGGACCTCCTGCTGTGGAGGTGGGGGAAGTGCGCTTGCCTGGGCTAGGCTCTGCCCTTGCTGGCTGTATGACCTTGAACAAGTCATTCTGGCTGATGCTTTCTGGCCCTCACTTGCCTTCTTTATGCTGATGATTCCCATCCCTATTATCCTTACACTAAACCTCCCCTCTGAGCTAGAGCTGTTGTCCTAGGTGGGCGGCGGTCCCTTCCAGAGAACACTTAAAAAAATAAACATCCCTTAATTTCATACATCCATCTATAAGACGAAGAATGTCTCTGAACCCGTGCTCTTTGCTACACCATGTTTTAATTCCAGGGTCACACTTCAGAGCTGTGGGACCTGGATTAACGTACCTGAGCCTCAGTTTCCTGGTCTGTAAAATGGGGATATAATCATGCTTGCTGCCATATATTAATCTCTGTGCCTGGCACATACTGAGTACTCTGTATGTGTTTTCTAAAAGTGAATAAATGAGCAATGACTGGGTTTGATTCCCCAATTTGTGGTGGTTTTTTTGTATCAGTAGATGATTGGCTCCTTTTTTGGTTTTTTGAGACATTTAAATCAAATAAAAGCCATATCAAGCTTCAGAAATGCTGGGTAAAGCATTCAGCCTTCTGGTCTACCTTATAAGCTATCCTAGGGGCCCGCCCCTAAACTTGCAAAGGCACACGTGCCATCTGGTTCTTCATGAATGCTCTCAGCCACACTGCCAGTGGGGAGCAGAGAGATTGCCACCATCTGCCTGGAGACTCAGTGTGGTCTATTTGTTGGGATTTCTGGGGTACTGAGACTTCCCCTCTATCCCCACGACCCATTTTCCCAATTACTCCCTCCTACTGCCCGAAATGTCCACATGATCTTCTGAGGAAACTTAATCCCAAAATATCTATCCTATGGGCTCTCATCCTAGGTCCGAGGCCTCCACCCACAGAGGCTTTTTGCCTCCTAGAGTCTTGTAAATGGGTGCACATACCTGCTATGGCCCTGGCTCTTGCCAACTAAGCCCCAACTTGCTATTCAATCCTTAGCAGGACTCGACGGCGTGGGACACAGAATGACTATGTGGAGTCGAGGGGCTGTCACACAGCAGGAAGGCAAGCGGTGCTCAGGGAGGTGAGGGGCTGGGGGACCCTGCCTCGACCCCAGTGACCCTCCCCCCAGTCTGTCTGAAGCTCCAGGAAGAAACACAATCCAGCCTCTGAGCAGCCCAAGACTGAACCATCAAGTCATAGCCGTTTGGGCTAATGGGTGCAGAGAAGGCTGGTCTATATTATGGACCAGTTTTCAAAAAGACACAGTTTTAGGACTGCCCAGCCAGTACAGTAGCACATGGGCCTAATAGCTAACCAAGAGCTGCCAAGTCCCAGGCCTGCCAGATCTGTTTAATGACAAGATAAGAACCATTTATAATTAGCACATTTGGTCTGTAAGTGGGCCCCACTATACCCCTAGCCAACAGTTTGTTCCCAGGGTTGCAATGAGCATGTACCCACAATGCTTGTTCCATTTTTAATAGAATCTCAAAGAAAACTCCATCTTTACGAAGCCCAGCCCCTGGCAGATGCTCCCAAATGCTGAGACAGAGCCATCCAAAGCAGGGACTAAAGTTGGCTGTAGCCAGATCATCACAAAGTAGTACCTCGGGGAGATGAAACCTTGACCTTCATTACAATGAAACACCAGCACTCCGAGATGGCAATGGCCTCCCGCTCCTTTATCTGTTAGAAACAGGCAGTCTCCCAAACATGAACGGGACACGCTTTTCTCACAAGCATCACAGGAGCAGGACGTAGTCAGAAGCCAGAGATGGAAACTTTTTGGCTACGTCAAATGAAACTATTAGTGGAAGATATCCCAAGCAAGGTGCTCGGGCACCCACTTTGGTTTCCTCCTAAGGAAAGGGAATGTCCGACAAAGATCCTGGGTGCCTTCTCCCATCGTGGGGCAACACACACTCACACAGACGTTTCACACACAAGTCCTTTGTTGAGCGTTGAGGCGGGAAATGGGGAATCTAAAAGAAGAGTCCGAGAAGTCATTTTATTTCATTTTCGGGGTCTTCTCACAAATCTTAATCCCGCAAAGGAGCCAGTACCAAGCGATATAGACTGGAGCCCCCTCACGGAGCCTGAGGCAAAGCAGAGGATGTGGCTGGGCTCAGGGCTGGAGAAGCTTCATCTGATGGAAACAGGTGTGGTGGGTTTGTGTTTTGGTGCAGTGAACACATAAAAGAGGGGAGTGTGGGCAAAAACAAAAAACCCCACAGGAAAATCTCCCCCAATCCCACTGGAGCTGGGTCTGAAGAGACAGCCCAAGAGAGAGGCTCACCTTCCTCCTCCTTTGTCCTCTGTACTGATGGGCAAATTTGGAGTTCGTGAAGTCGTACACACAGGTAGTACCACACAGGTAGTACGTACACACAGGTAGTACCACACAGGTAGTACGTGCCCCTAAGGAACTGGGCCCCTGCAGAGATGGGGGTAGGGCTTGGGATACCTGGGGCTATTTCCTCAGAAAGCTCAATAAGGAGGCTGCGGATCACTAAAGGAAGAGAAGATTCTAGAAGAGTGAAAGCGTAAAGGCACAAATAAGCATGGCGGGGTGGCATGGGTGCTAGGGACCCAGATGAGGCCTGGCTTGAATGGAAGTCCCCAGGCTAGGAGCACTGAGAGGTGAAGAAGTGAAAAAAAAAACCCAACAGATTGTACTTGTCAGATACTACAGGTTATTGGCATTAGAGTGTTCCCTGCCCTTCCCTCAGGAAAAAATATTCGCAGACCTGTGTGAGGCTACGAGTCACGCCCTCCGGCATGATGCCTGCTTAACCGCCTCACCCCTGGGAAAGACACCACTTGTCTTCAAAGGTCTGGAGGGGTCCTAGGGAAGCTGGTTGGGGTTCCTTCTCAGATGAAACATAGCAAGCCGGGACAGCTGTGCCTGACATTTCCTGAGTGAAGCAAGGAGGGCTGTGTCTGGCTCTGCCTTGTCCGGGAGGGGAAACAGTCCGGAAGGAGCCTGCACTCCCAGTGGCTACTCAGCCTCCCTGCTTCCACTCTGCTCTCCCAGCCCCAGAGCTGGGAGCCCTCTTGAATGTGTTGGGTTGAAGGTTGCGAATAAATCCTGGATGTGGGTGTTCGTTGTGTTGGTTTTGTTTTTTGTTTTTTTTTTTTTCCAAAATCCATCCAGGGCAGCTCTCCCACACTTCGCCCGTTGTCCCCAGCCCATTGGCAATGACGTAGGCCTGACCCCCAAAGCAAAGCCTCGCTGGTTTCTGGAGGAGTATGGGAGCCGGGGGGTCTCCCCAGAGCCCAGCAAGTCCAGCGCTCTCTGTTAAAATGCAGGCTTAGTCCCCCACTCCACACCTGCGGAGGGCCAGCAGGCCTGGTCTAACCCCCAATGCCTGGCACACAGCGGCCTCATTCACAATTCAGTGTGTTTCAAGGGGCACTGCCTATCACAGGCCACTCTTCCCTGGGGCCTCCTTCCTACAAGTGACTCCTGCTCACAGTCAGGCTGCTCTAATCTTGCAGATAGGCCTGAACCTCCCTCCCTCAGCACATTTTTCAGGAAGGGTGTTTCTCTCTCTCTCTCTCTCTGTCTCTGTCTCTCTCTCTCTCTTGCTTTCTTTTTTATCATCATCAAAATATATTCACAAAACACCCACATCTCTGTCCACACTATAAATCAGGGTGGGGAGCCTCTGGCCCACAGCCCAGATCTGGCCCTCAGCTTGATTCATCTGGCATGTGGGGGATACTGTACTGGCTTCCACAGCTGCAACCCAGAGCATAATGCCTGCCTCCCTCCCGGCCTCCCACCCCCTGGACTGCTGGGGCTGGCCCATTCCTGAGCGAGCCTCGAAAATAGCCAGACTCAGATGTTGGGGGTGGGGGGGGGGAGGCAGCTCCTGTGGCTCCTTCAGTTGCTCTTCAACAGGAAACGGGACTACAGAGCCAGGGAGGTGATTTTCACAATGACAAAAGTCAACACTGAGTGGCCACTTCGCGAATTTTCAGCACTGACCTAACAAAGGACATCACCTAGGTTTTCTCATTTATCCTTCCCAACCCTTTTGCACTAAGAACGCTTGATTTCATCTGGACTACAGGAAGCAGGGGCTCAGGAACTTGCCTGGCCCCACGGCGAGGAGGCAGCCCAGCTGGGAATTAAAGCCGCCGGCAGCTGACATCAGCACCTTCGCCAGTGCTCGGCTCTCCTCTCCACGACGTCCCTGTAGCACGCCAGTTCTCACGATTCGGGAGGCCTGTCGTTTCCTTGTCTCTGTGTTACATGCAGTAACCACGTGCTCGGTTCTGAGGTGACAGTAAATTCAACCCCAGTTCCTTCAGAGTGGCAAGCCCTGCTCTGAAGATTTCTAGAACAAGCAAGCAAACAAAACCAAAGAATGGAGGGTGTGTTTAATGGGCTACTTCTAATTTTAAAAGGCAGGAAAACTCTTCCCAAGTCCGGGGCCCCGAAGAAATAGAAGAATACTAGGGGAGTTGATCACAAAGATTCCCTTTTACTGTTTGTCTAGATAGGTCATGACTAATAGAGGGAGGAAAGTCGGAGGGAGTTGTGGGGGGGAGGAGGAGGAGGAACCCTTCCCCCCACTGGAGCAAGACAGTTCTTCCAACCCTCCTGTGGTATTGCCATGCCCCAAAGCACCATTGGCCCAATCCTTTACCTCCTCAAAGACTGTGCTGGGATGGCATCTCTCTCTGCTCAAGGGGAGCAGGAGCCCAGAATGTACGCCCCAATCAAATACAGTACATCTCTGGGTACCAAGAAAGAGGCTGCGAATCCAGAAGGACCCAGCAGTTGAATGGTTAAAGACAAAAAGGGAGCACGAGGCAAAATCAGAGCCCCCAGTGCCAGACCATCTGTCTACCTTAAAAAAAAAAGAAATATAAGCTTCTGCCTGATGTGAAATCTGCAAATACCAGCGGCCCTGTAAATACCCTTTGCTGACGCTCCAAGGGAGTAGACAACTGCTTGGGGTTAGGACAAACCAGGGGAACTCGAGACTGATCCAGGAAAGAGGAGGCAGCTGCTTGGTGACAGAGCCCCAGAGCCCCTGTGACTCCTGCTTCTTAAGGCCCAAATGACCAGAGGTACAGAATAAAAGAGTCGACTGGGCCCCTAACCCCGCCAGCAGGGTGGTCTCAGAATCCAACAGCTGGTACTAACAGCCCTGGCAGAGCGACACTCCGAATGAGTACATCTTGTCCTCCCAAGATCCTCGGAAATGGAAGCTTTGCTACGCTCATTACCGAGAAGGCTCTGGCGCCCTCCAGCTCAATTGTACCTCTTTACCCTCTCCCTGAACATGTGTTGTCTGGCAGGCACAGCTGCAGGCTCCTGCAAGCCATGGTCTCAGACTTCCAGGAGACCCCACGGAAAGGGGTCAAGGTGAGGGTGATCAACCCGAGGGGCATCCCGTCAGATCTCTGGAAGCAGGTGGCCCCACAGACCTGGCCACAGGAAACCCATGTCCCAGTTTCCAGAACCTGCTTATAGCCTGCCCCGCATGGCAGCCCAGAAGCCAGTAACTCAGAGGAGTTTGATTGCTACTCAGAGAGAAGTGCAGAAAAACTGCGAGACTCTAAGGAAGTAAATCAAAATAACAGCGCATCTAGAAGCCTGGTGACCTATTTCCTGAATCGGATGTTGGAATCGCCTTCCCACAGAACAGCCAATTGTGATGTGTTAGTATTTTCATGCAGTGCGGCCCTCTGGCATGGAGGCTCTGCCCCATTCCTTCCCAAGGAAATTCCACTGCAGGCAATGTTATGATTAGTGGACTAATAACACTTGTCGTTGGAACACTCTAGACAAAGCTGCAGTGTGGACTGGCCTCCAAGTCCCTTAATCACCTATTTCATCATCTCGACACTGGAGCCCTGGCAATGGGGATGGGCTTGTGGATCCCAATAATTAACCAAAGGGACAGCTGCTTACTTGCATGGGGATCTCCCATCCCTCCATTCATAAGCCCAGGCCGAGCTGGGATGTTAACTGCGGTGGCTGCCCTGTCCAATACAGGATGGCGGTTAGAGAAAGAGATGCTGCAGGCTAACTCTGAAGCAAGCCACCTGCCTCTTCACTCTTGACAGTCTCTCACACACACACACACACACACACACACACACACACACACAC